>VWZU01019343.1:1227553-1335465 GCA_013397095.1 Sterrhoptilus dennistouni | reverse complement strand
TTATTTATTTATTTATTTTTCTTTAACTGGGCATGTCTACATGCATTTTTCCTTTTAGAGATATTCAAATCGCTTAAAAAACTTCCTGCCGGAACTGCAATGAAAACATTTTAGTATATGTATGTTTAAACTGCTTGCAGTGATATTAATGCTGTAGATGAAAAAAGCTTCAAATTGTTATAGTTAATGTGGGTAGTCAAGGAATTTTTTGTAGAGATGGAGCAAAACTATGAACTGGCTAAAATTGAAATTATAACAATGTGGCTTGAACTTCAAGATGACCTGATGCTTTTTTAGCACAATTTGCCCAAAACACAGGGAAAAACTTTAGCTTTTACATTCAGAAGAAGAGATAATAGACTTTCCTCAATGACTTCAAGGTCACAGGGCCATGTGTTCAAATTAGCTATACTTCCATACTGGAAGGAATAAGATTGCTTAAATTCTGTTCTTAAACATAATTTATAATAATAAGGGAAACAACTAATGTTTATACAGTTTTGAGGTTTAGATACTGAGTAGTCTACACCTCAAAATTTTTTAGAAAGTCAAACTGCTTCATTAACATTATGAGAGGTACACTACTTATGAATTTGACACCATATATTTTGTATACAAATAAATACCTTTGGTATTTTGTTTGACACTGATATCACAGAAAAGATAACAAAGCACAGCTGCCTCCAATACTTTCCAATAGTCAGAAAGAACCATTATATCTATAACATCTGTTCTCATATTTTACAGTATTTGTCTAAGAGAGGTGCTCCTCAGGAGAGGTAAAAAACAAAGGAATTTGTCATTAGATTTTTGAAGCCCAAAACCTTTGACTGATTAAAACAGTTGATAGCGTATTTGCAAAAATAAGGTATACCTCTTCCCTGGTTACTATTGATTAAATGATTCCCTCTAACACCTATGAATTAATTTTTGAATGAGTGATGTTTGAAAATAAATTTCTTATCCTGGTTCTGTGAAGTGATTTTGTGCTGTATTTTGGTAAAAATTCTTTCAGTTGCAGGGGGTTGAAGGCTGCAGATTTTGACATCATCCTTCTGCTCTCCACCCTTCTCCAAAAGTTATTCCATCCATGCAGGTCACAAGCTGTTCAAGGCATTTCCAAGTTCAACACAAATACCTGTGCCTGAGGTTTTCCAGTATGTGGTCTGAGAAGTCTGTAGATAGACTTTGGGAGTTTTGAACCAAGGCAACCTTCTGAGAACACCATGGGAAAGGAATTTATGACACAGCAGACTTGAGGCATCCATCATCTTTTAGAGTTCTTTGTGGCTCTTTACTGCAGCCCATACTGTTTTACACTTAGGCATGCAGTAGATGCCAGATTTTTTAATATATATTTTTTATGATGTAATGTACCCCAGCTTTAACATCTCCACAGTTTGACCCTCAGGCATCTTAAAGGGTCGATACTTTTGGAAGGAGCATATTGCACATTTGGGAAATACTTTTTTATTAGAGGGAAAAAGCCATAATTGGTGCTTTAGCTATCTTGTTAATTTCCTTTTAAAACTCAGAGTGATTAATGTGGCAATTTCTAGATATTTAAAATGTAAATGAAAGTGTTTAAATATATATTTTATAAGAGGGTTTTTTTTAAAAATCAGTATAAAAATCAATTGCAAAAGTAAAATTATTGAGGAAAAAAATGAATGCAGATAAACAGAATAATTTTATCTAGAGTTCATAAAAATAAATTGTTCTGTCAAACTCATTTTCACAAAGTTGCTTTCCTTGCTATTTTTTTATTAAATGTGTTTGTACCTCAAAATTTTGCATGCTTCCTGTGCTGTAACTACCTTATTAAATGCGTTATCATAAAATTTGTTCTCTTACTCATACACAGTAAAACACATCAATATTATAATATTACATACTATATTTATTTTGACTGTCTTTTTAAGCTCTTGAGTTTTCAATTTTTAATTAAATTTCAAATTTGAAATTGGTAGTGTCAGAATTCTTGGATCGAATACCTTGTAATGGCTTCTTTATATTTTCACCTTCAGTACTTAGAAGTATAAGATAGGGAGGAACAATGATATAATTTGACTTTTGTTGTGTAAAGATTTTATAGCAAATGTCTCATGGATTGCTATTGATATGACTAATTCTACAGCAATTCTTCTACAGGAAGTTGTATTAGTCACACTTTGTCTTATCATTGTCCTGTATTTCTTTGAAGATGCTACTTAAGAAAGCTTAGAATGGCTAAGATGCCTTCTGCACTTCCACTGTATTTTGACATAAATCCCACATAAAATCTCAGATGACCTTGATATTTGTTTTCTGCTGTATCACACTGCTACAATGCTTTCCATGTGTAATCAGGAAAGTAGTTGTTATAGCTGCATACTTAGGGCACTTCATTTTCATTTGACCATTTATGTGCAGGCTTTCCAAATCCCTGGAGAGATTTAACAGTTCTATGGGATCCAGATCCTACAAAACAGAGAGGAAATCTAACTTTGGAACTGTTAATCTTTCTATCCAGGAAAATGTGGAGTCTGCAGTATTCATTTGTTATCTTTGTTGCCCAACATAGCGTTTTGTGTTTTTTTGGTTTTTTTTCTAAATAGGGCTTATTTTAGGAAAAAAAGTAGATCAGTGGCCTCTATTTTCTCCTGACCTGATACATAGGACCATGCTAGGCAATTTTGTCTTGTTTATTTTCGGTACCAACCTTTCTGGAGAGTTCTATAAATCTCTGTTTTCTTTAGCTGAGATACAGCTACTTAAGTGTTTTTCAATTTTTCTGACATTCCAAAGACCTTTAGGGGCATGTGAAGAGGAAAAATAGTTATTGCTGTGTAAGAAAATATGATAAGAGTTATCTGTAACACACTTCAGGTTCATAGTCTGAGATATTAATTAGCAATTTGGCCCCATTCCATTTGACCAAATACTGTCAGATAAAAACTAAACCCACAAATTTAATAAATTTGCTTTCTGGAACTTCTACAATTAAAAAAGTGTAATGACTGTAATAGATTGTTAATAGCACTGCGGCTTATGTTGATGTGACCTTAGTTCCTGTTGCCATATAAAGTGCATTCTGAATTAAGCATTTATTTGAAGTTTTATAACTAAACATGTCTATCACCTCACTTAACAAATCCTGTGAATTTTATGCTGCAAAAGCAGCAAAACAGACGAGGAAAGAGAAAAATATGATAAAATAATAAAATAATTTATTATTGCTAAGGCAAGTAATAAAAATGTACTTTTCCTAAAGCAATTAATAGAAGAAAGCTGATCCTTTTGCTATTTGTGTAATCCTTAACATTCCTGGAAGTATCTTTTGCTCCTCCATGATTAGTGAATGGAAACACTTTCCTGTCCTTAAGAAAAAGAATATAATATTAAGATAGAAAGCCTGTAAATTAGACACTACAGATCACAGATTTACATCAAAATGTAAATCATAAGCCCTCTGAATTTCTCATTTCTTGACTTTAAAACAAGGTTTACTTTTTTAGTAGTTTAAATATTTTATCGACTGCTTGGATAGTGTAAAAATGTTCACAGTGAGTTCTGTATTAATAAACATTCTTTTTAAATAAAATATTTTTTTTCTACAGAATAAAATGATCTGTTACTAGAAACTTTTTAGTAGATCTCCAAAGAGTGCCTTCTGGGGGAAAAAAAAAGATTTTTGAAGTTTTTCTTTTTTTTACTGCATATGCTTGAATTTCTGAAAAGTTTATATTGATGAAAATATTTATTAGTATTTTGGGAGGAGGGGAGTTGACTCAATCACGTTTGTGGCATTTCATGCAGACATCAGACAAATAACAAAAATGCTAATGATATCTCCAAATATGTTATGCTTTTGAAAAAAATAGACCTTGTTTCATCATGCTTGTCTTCTGTTTGCTTTGGAAATAAACCAAGCCAAGGTGGGAGGTGAGTTCCCTCCTCAGGTGCCAAAGTGTGAGGAGAAACCAAAAGCATTTTTTTGCTCGTGCAGATTTAGAGGGATTTAGCACATTTTTTCAGTTTAATTCACAGAGCATTGTTTCTGGTTCTCTGCTTTACTAAGGCCCTTTACCACTGAGAGAGAATCAAAGTAATGCAGATTGTGTGAATTCAGGTGTAGTTTTTTTCAATAGCCTACAAATCATAAAATGCAATTTTCTCATTTAGTTCCTAGTTCATAACAGTAAATGGTTTAGAAAATTGTATTAGGTAATTTTCTCTAGTGCATTTGATGTAAATTGCACTAATATTGTGAAGCGCTTTTGTTTAATGCCGTCTTTGTACATTAGATAAATGAAGGTTTCTGAAGAATGGAATTAGATGAAGCTCATTATGATGAACAAGATCCCATTCAATATGGTTAATTTTTTTTGTCCTAGTGGCACTAAGCCATGTAACTTCACCATTCCTTATTAAGAGTGGTTTTGTTTATCTATGCATTGAAGGAAATTTCCTCAATCATATAAACATCACCTAACATGTTTATTCCTTGAACCTCACCAAACTGTTATCATTAGCCCATCATTGTTTTTCCCTGAGCATAATGGTAGTCTTGCATGTTTTGTAGTTTTGAAAAATAAGAGAGACCAGAGAACAGGACCATAAAGGAAAACATACACGGGTTTTGTGACTTGTACCTTCATGATTGCTAGCTGTGGGAACTAAACTTGCCATGTGGTCTGAAATGCAGATCATGTCAACCTTTTGCCCACTTTGAGTAAGGAAAAAAAAGTACTTTTTTGTTTGCCTTTCCTTCTGAACAGTAAATCAGAGTGGAACCATAATTCATTGGTGACTTATATTGGGTGCAGGCATTACTAGTTCCAGTGCTTACAGCATCTGAAGACACAGAAAGAATGGGAAGAAATGGGCTTTTCAATTTAACATCCTCACTCATTGCTTAACTGAGTGTATTCAGTAGATATTAAGCACACTGAGAACATACACAGAAACGGTTAATAGTAATGAGTTTCCTTTAATGATGAACTTGAAATTTAGTATTTCTACAGTTACCAAAGCAGTCATTCATTTACAGAAAATTCTGTTCTCTTTGTATGATCCTTGCAATAAAGGATTGCTGTAATTTACTGGGAATATAGAGTATTAGAACAAGGCACTTCACATAGTTTTCTGTGCTTGAGAAGTGTTTGAAGTCCAGCACTTCTTGTTAATTGGTAACTGCAACCAGAGTTACAAACAGTAAGTTTCTGATTTTTCTGATTTTTAAAAAATCTTTCTGTAAGTGAAACATCCAGAGAGAAGAGGAAAAATAAAAGAAAATGCAGCCTTAAGTGATATAAATTAAAGGAGTTTTTTCGAGCTGGACTGGAACACTGTATTACAAAAAGTCTTTTCTAGGAGAATTCTTTAGTCACATATGAACAGTGGTATTTCACTCTAATATCAAACACAGACTTTTGTAATAGAAGTATGCACCTAAAGTTAGGTCTGAATAAAAGGAAATTGCATACTATGGTCTTGTATTTTTTCATATATTTCTACCCAGAAGACATATGAGACCAACTGGATGCTACTATCTGTAGAACTGTATATTTTCTTTTGAGAATGAATCCTACTTTGTTTAGAGAAGGTGCTGTTCAGGCAACTGTAGTGAGGGAAGGATTTGTTTGAAAAGTAGATCTATTTTCCTTTCTGACTGCCTGATATATCCACAAAAAACTCATTCACTCCATCCAATAATGCCACATCAAAATTCAGCTGTCCACGAGTTAAGGATGCTGCCTTCCCATGCAGCAGGGTAGTACCCCCAACTGGGGCAACTCATTCACCAGATACAGTTTACAAAAGACCTGAAAAGGCCCATGGCCTCCCTTTATGAGCTAATTGTACAGCTGAATGGCCACAATAACATAATACTGGATAAACTGAATGACAATGATAATAGAGTAGATACTGTTAAGTGGTCAGGGAATATATCTGCAAAAGGATGAGCATCATTAAGTGCATGGCATAACGTTTAGATTTCTTTAATTCAAATAATTTCTTCCTTATGCTTATTTTTTGCTCACTGAAGCCAAAGTAGATACTTCTATTCAAAATGATTGTGTGAACTAACTGAACAATTATTCATAAAGAACATTCCCCAAAATCAGAAGTGAATATGTAAATGCCCATTGAATCATATTTAGAAATACACCACTGTGAAAGGTTCAGTGCAGCTTTCAGTGCCAGGCCCCTGGGGATGTGAGGATGAGGAAGGACAGGGTGTGTGGCCTTTATCATCACCTTGCAGAGATTTGTTCAGTGTCACCATTTTGAAATGAGATTCTAATGAATCATCATCTTGTTCTGCTCGTGTTCTTTGTCCCTTTGACCTGGTAGATGGGTTTTAGACTCAGAGTGAACTTTCTATTACTGTAGTCCTGCAGTTTTTCTTTCCTCTGGCTCTCATGCTACTGGAAGCAGTAATTTAATTGGATCTTGTGTCTTTTTGCTATCCTAAAATTTAGTCATTTCCTACAATGTGATTTTATTGTGATTCATTAACTGCAGGGTAATTCATAAATTATTCCCTCTATTTTATAAAGTAGGGATATATTTGCTCACAAGGGACTGGAACAAACAAGGAGTAGTTAAATTACTTATGTAAAATAAGAAATCACAGTAATCTTCAAGAACAAGCAATTCATGCAAACCTACAGTAGCCCTACATCTGTAATTTATTATGTTTCTAAATTATCACAAGACAAATTCTTAAAAACTAGGCTGACAAAATGTATTATTCTACATCAATAGGTACAGCCTGAATACCAAGGAGTGATAGGGAATGCACTTCTGTCCCTGCCCGCTCCCATCAAAAACACAAAATAAATTTACAGAAAAGATAATTGCAGATTTAAACACACTTTCCCCCCTCTAATAATAATTTGAGATGATCTGTGGTAGCCCTTTTTAAATACTAATATTGTAAAGCCATCTCTGAGTTCATGATGCATTTGCTGAAGGCGGCTGATGATTTATGCATGTCCAGTTTGCTTCATTAAGCATTTTTTATGCATGTTTCTGAAGACAAAATGCTGAACGAGATGGACCACTATGTGCTGTATTAAGGAAATTACAGTCACCATTTTCCTTCCTATATGTCGCCTTTTAGACACAATTTCCATTTACACGAAAAATATCTATCCATTTGATACAAGCTATTAAGTTTAGTTCTTTTACTTTACTGGTTTGCCAACTTCTATTCTTTCTTACAGCAGAGCAAATTTTTCCTGGAGAGCAGGAATAAATTCTGAAAAGAAAACCTCTTACAGGTCTTCACATTCTGTGCTTATTATTTACAGATGGTTGTCTGCATGAAATTTGGCCAGACTGGTAACAAGTCTGACAAAATTTGATATTGTTTTCTAGGATGTTATTCTGAAGTCATAGTTATTCATGCAGGTATCAGCTCTTAGTTGTTAAAACTAGTTTTTAATTTTATGGATTTGAATAACTTTATTGAATATTTCTAATTAATTTCCTCGAATATAAATTAATTATTAGAATAAATAATAAAATTTGTTATTTTTTTATCTCCTGAAAATATTAATATCTGCTTGAAGTTTGTGCAGTTGTCACATGAAGCATTTGTAATGGTAGCAGCTTCTTATAAGAAAATAAGTTCATAAGAGTAGATAATATGCGTAACTTTGGGGTTTTTTCCTTTACTGTATTTTGTGCTTATAAAATTTTTATCCTCAGTTTAGGAGAATAATGGGCGTTTTAAATGTATATTTTCCAAGCAAATACCTAAGAAGCATTGTAACTGAATTCAGATTTCTCTCTGTCAGAATTTTGAGTCTTCACAAAACTGTTCTTCAATTTCCATAGACAGTCTAATTGCCCTAATTTGTTTGGCTTTCTCAGGAGTGTGTTATGTAGGTGTTATGATACTTCTGCTCATTGCTCAGAGGAAGTCTTGTAAGAATTATTATGTTTATGGGGCAGCTTGACAGACTAGTCAAAATTTTGCCTGAAGAATACTACTCAGTAAAGAGGATGGTGTTTCATTATAGCCTCCCCTTGGCTGTGCTTGGCTGGTCTTTAATCTGGCAGAGAAAATGCACTCTTCTATTCTATAGGATATTTACCAAATTACTAAACTTCTGTGAGGAGTAGCATCATTTAAAGTTCTTAAAGATTAGCAAAACCTTTGAAGATAGTATGAATCTATATTTCAGTCCTTTCACAGTTCCTACCAAAATATTTCTCTGACATAGAAAACTTAATGTGACTTGGCATACTAGAATACATAAATTACATAGTGGCATTTATGATGTACTGATGGAGATGAGGCTGATGACTTAGGCACTGCAATATGCATTCCATGGGATTTTGGCAAAACAATTAGGCTTCCTAACAACCTATAACTCTTTTACCTCTGTAAGTAGGCACTGGCTTCTATGGAGATTTATAACGTCATAAATATTAATTTTTTTTTCAGGATTATAAATAATGGTTTGCTTCTTAAAAGCTAGTCATATAGATTTTAGTAGAATTGTAGCTTCTATAAAATAATGCTGTCATGCCTTCAATTTACTATATGCCTGATGATTTCTTCAATACCAGAATTGGTAATTAGGCTCATGTAAATGCCAAATAGGGAGTGACATGTGAACCTCCCAGAGTGTTAATGTTGAAGTTCTATGCATCCCCGTGCCATTGTGCACATCCACATGCAGGGAAGTGTGTGCTCTTCATCCCTGCTTGGCTGACTTAGATACAGTACAGAACAGCCTTGACAATGTAACAGGAACTTTTTCTTTTAATGCCTTCTGATTGGTAACAGACATTCTTTTTCAGAAAACTTTAGTGTTTTATAGAGAGTCCTGAAACTGGTTAGAAAACATTTGCAGCAGCTGAGAAAAGCTGTTCCCAAGCAGGTGACATTCTTTGCATGGTGGTCCATATTTTTGAATGTGCCTGTAGAACAGGCCTATACATTTCTGAAGATGCTTTGTACTATACTCTGTTCCGCAGCTATGGGAATTGCTAATTTTCAGCTAAATTTTGGGTATTATAGGTAAAAGGAATGCTTTTCAGGGAGGAAATTAATTATCTACGTTATTTAGTTTAAAAAACATATAGGCCAGTAGGAGCATTTTCTATCCTGAATATACGGTTGCTTATTTATAGTCTAAAGCTGTTGTTTAAATATTTTCCTGTGTACACTTGTCTTCTTGAATCAAAAGCTGGGGTTTTTTTTGCTCCCCAGAACTGACTAAAAGCACACTGTTAATAGGAGTACCGTTGTAACAAGAATATGTGGAATTTTCACACAATTTGTAAATATAAAATTGAAGAAGCTTCAGTTTCATTAAACCTAGAGACATTTATTACACCTAGAGTTTCTTAATTCCACATTTAGAAATCTCATTAAAGAACTACTTCTTGCAGTGTTTACTCAGAAATTCCCATTATACTAAAGAGACTTTTATCCAAGTAAGAAATGTCAAAACTCTATTTTTTTTTTCTGAATCTTTTAGGTTTCTCCAAATTTTTCTAAAAAAAAAGTTCAAACCACAGGTCTTTTATGAACATACAGGAAAACCTTTCTTGTAGATTTGGCAACACTTCCATACCAGAAGAGACATTTTATTTTGCACATATTCAGGAGATTAAGTTGCAACTTTCATCTTACAGATCCATTAATATTTTGTTAGGAAAAAACCCATATGAATACAAAGACCTCTTGAAATGCTATGGAATAAAATGTGTTCTGATTTCAAATAGAGTTGTAAGCAATTGCTAATAGAAACAATGTTTTAAAGTGACATTTTAAAGAAGGACACTTACATAAGAATTCAAAATGAATGAACTTTACTTTTATGAAAGGAACCAACTGAAGTGTTTCAAGTCACTTAAAGCTTAATTAAACTCTGTTACGGAAGTCTACGTGGAATTATATGTGAATTTTATTCATTACTATTTTACACTGCTTGATTAACTATTGAAAGAGTGTCTCTAATTGGCATGTCCAATACTGAGAAAATGTGTTAATGATCTTTGAAAAGATTCCCAAAAAACCCCCCTTAAAAAATAATTAGGACTTGAGTAACTTAGTCTCTTTCTTTAACTCTATGGCAGGATAATCATAGCTGACCTCACATACATCTCTAAGAGCTGCTGAAGGATTTGAGGTATCTAAAGGCAGCCTGTCTTTAGGAAAAAGACAGCAATGAATATCATAATTGTGGTCCTGCAAAATCTTTGCTCAGAGTCACTGCTTAACTTCGAATATTCCGAAATTCACTGTGAGCTTCTTCTGTCTGTGGGTGGCAATTTTTTAAGTACTGTGCCTTCTCCATGTGCCCTGAGCCGCTCATGCTGTGGAGCCCAACACCTAACATGGCCTGTCTGCTGTCACAGACATGTCACTTGTCCAAGCTGGTCTCCAGAAAGAGGCCCAGTTATAGGCATGCAAGGCTTAGGAATTATCCTCTGCTATGCAGGAGTCGTGTTCTTGCGTACGAGCATATGAAACCTGTGATCAAATGGACCTTCAGCATAACAAGGAGGCCTAGAAAACATTAAATATTTAGGGTCTTCTGGAAAAGCTTGACTATGTGGCAATTAACATATATATTTGGCATATAAAGTGACAGGTAACTTTCATTTCATTTACAACTATTAGAGGTTTCTTCCCCCCAAAATAAATAAAACATTTCTCTCCTTGACAAAGAGTAAGTAGAAAAAAAATGTTTAGGATAATGTATTCATTGTTTTTGTGTGGTGTTCAGAATTTCTTGGAATGCGGTTACATGAAATATTTAAAATTTCCCATATCTCAAATGCATTGTCAAATTATATTGTCCAAGCTCAATGACATAACACCATTTTTTGTGACCTAGGGAAGTAATGTTCATAGGTTTTCTTCTGAACAGACAGGGTGATGTCTTGGTCCCAAAGATGTAATTTGCATCTGCGTTGAATTTTAGTCAGTTTCACGATTTCCATTAGCAGTAGACAAACATCAATTAATGCCTGTCACCGTAGATGTATTCGGGTGCATGAGGAAAAAAAAAAAAGTGTGTATATGTCCTCAGGTTTTTACAAGTGACTTCAATATTTGGTGTTTTATTTTGTATGTCTGTAGCTTACTCTGAGTCATGTGCTGGTATTTCACATTTGAAATCATGAACAGGTTGGCTGGAACACAGGTTTTTTTGTTGCTTCTTAAGCCTACAGGTGAGCTACAACCTATAGCTAGGAAGTTATTTTGCCATTCTCTACATGTCCATTTATGTATATTTGAATTAATTTTCATTTTGAATGTATTTTCTACTCTTAGCAACTAAAGCTTTATATAAACTGGTACTTCACATAGAGCCTTTGTAATCAAGGATGTGCAAATATAAGAAAACTTTATGAAATATCTGAAGTTAAATGTAGAAATATACTCTGGGTATTCTGGAGCCCTTGTTTAGGAATCTTTATTTCAATTTATTCCATCTATTGGGCTATAATGATAAAAGTTGTTATCACAGTTCAGTAAAGTCCAATGTAGCTGTGCAAGCTGCTTTGCAAAATGAGATGGATTTTGTGTGTCTAAAATAACCCATTTTATTTATTTTAAAGAACAAGCTACTGGAGCTAATGCAGAAGGTGAACTATTGATGCCTTGAGATATTTTAGTACCACAGGAAAACTGCCACTAATTCTACTTAAGGCTCAGGATTCTCAGAGGTCGGGGCTAGGTTGCTGTGGCCATCCTGTGTGTAGGAATGGGTAAAGGTAAAAGTGGATGGTCACAAACACACAGGCAGATTGCCAACTCTGAGTTCTGTCAGTGGTTATCTCAATTGCAGTTATACCACAGTCAGAAATAAATACTTGGTTCCTGTTGTGTCACTTCAGGTAGAGGAGGTATGTGTTAAGTTTATGAATCATTCAATTGCTTCATATATCCATAAAAAAGAGATAATACTATGATTTATTCTTTTGAATATGATATAAACCTCGATGTATTTGAAAGAAACAGTCCATGACACTTGTCCGTTTGTCCAAATGATGACCTTTGTTTCTCTGGTCACTTTCAGATTTGTTTCAAGTTAAATCAAGGCTTTGGAATGTGAAACCTGAAGGATATATTTTAAAAAAAACTTTTACATAGCGTTGCTTTTTCTAAAGATATAGTTAATTAATTTGCTCAATTGCTTTAGACATAAGGCAAAACTCTATTATCCACCTCAAGTTTGTACCTCTTCTTCCTCATTTTCAAATATGAAAAACTATCTTTTGCTGTAGCTACTGTTCTGAACATTAAATTTGCATGGGATCAACAATGAATCAAATGTGAGGAATGACACCATTGTCTTCCTTGGAGATGTGGGTTAAAGTTTAGGCAGGAGAGGATTATGGCAGAAAATCTGTGTATATAACTTAGATTGCCACAGTGGTAAAATATTTTGCTCTTGCCTGAAACCTGAAGCAAATATACTCCTATTCTCAGGTCCTGCTGAGAATAGCAGTAGTTTGTTTTTCAGTACAGTGATCATACAGAAAGGTGCAGATATGTGAATTTTGCTAACTATAGCTTGAGACTGTATCCAGCCCAGCCATTTTCAAAGTTATTTTTGTTATTTTATTAGGTTTTGGTGTCAGAAATCCTATTTGTATGTGGTGGCTGAAAAAGGGGAGAGCCTTGGGGACGGCTCCAGTTATTCTGTATCACAGCAATGCTCATGTGCAGCAAGAAAATACTGTGGGGAAGACCAGGATGCTGGGGAACTTGCATTGCACTTCCAGAGCAAAATGAAAATCTAAGGGAGTGACAGAAAATACTCCAGTCTCTGGTGTGGATTGTTCACCTGAAACACACAGTGTTATTTAAGTTTCTGTTATGAACCATCTATTGTTTGTTATTAGAACTGCAGCAACTGATCTTTCCTCATTATTGTTTTTGCATATGAAATGAGCTCTATTTAACTTGTTTCCCCAAGGCCATTGCTTCAGTCATTCTGTTTATTTTGCTCCAGACTTATGAAATCTTTATGAAAGAGGAATGCATTAGGCATTGTATAAATTTCTTGCTTCTGCAAAGATTTCCAGACAGACTATTGCTCAAGATTCTCGTGTTTACTTTATGCAAAGAAACTCTAAAGTACATCCTTTCCTTATTTTTTTCCTGGGGATTCATTGCTAGTGGCTTTACATTTTCCTAGTACTTTGTACTGATTTGAGATTTATTCTTGTGAAATAAAGGATTGATAGAAATGGAGCAAACCATTCCTTCTATTGCCTTGTGTCCAGTTTTAGGTTAGATCCTGATAGATGGATTTTTATGTCAAAGGTTTATGTTCTGTGATGTCAGAATTCATAATTTGAAAATTAAAAAGCATGTTTATCTGTTTGCAGTTCATAAATCTTAGCCTTCACTGAATGAGTAGTCTGGAGCTCAACACACATCCTGGGTACTATGAAGATTTATGATGTGCTATAGAAAAGAGCACATTACAATACCGTTCCTAAAACTGCATTAAATTGCTATTGTCAAAAGAGAGAAAACTCTACAAAAGAATTTGTAGTAACTCCAGAAGTGATATATCTGAATCATTCTTAAATATGTAGAGTTGAAACTGGTTTTTATTCATGTGCAACAAGTTAAGTAATCTAGTAACACTTTTTAAATTAGATTTTCTAAAGTTGTTTTCAACATTATCCACCTCTATGTGCTGCTTGTTACATTTAAACATACTTGAAAAAGCTCAGTGCTGAAGTAAAGTATTTGTGGTCATCTGTTCCCTAACATTGCACTCTTTGATCATAATCTCAGCATAAAATGCTTGTGTAAATCTTTAATAGCTGTTTCCATATCTGTTTATTCTCATCTGAGCTGCTGGAATTACTTTCTGTGTTGAATTGAACACAACGTGTGTTGTTTCTAGAGATGCTTCTGTTCGTTTTGATGTACTGCAATGCTGTATAGTTCAAAGATTTTTCCTTGATTTTGGATTTTCTAATTTGAAGTAGTTCTGAAGATGGAATTAAACTTGGATATGACATGTGGATTTTCTTGTCTTCTTTCTCATCTAAAAAACCCCCAAACAAACAAAAAAACCCCACCAAAACAAAACATATTAGCGTGACACTTCATAACAATCTTTCCCTCATGAATTGGATAAGTTCAACCTAAATCTTCACATTTAAGGGATCCATGTTAAGAAAGTAGTTAATTCTTCTGTGTGTTGTACAGAGCTATACATAGTTTTCCTTTTATATCCTTTATTTCTTTTACAGAAGGAAGTTGTTATGATTTCTAAATAGCATGGTGTAATTAAGTAACTTTAAGATCTCCTTCAATTGTGCAACTTAATTAGAGCAACTTAATTTGGGGTAACCAAGTGTTGTCTTGTTTTGGGTACTTGTTTTTCACTTGTCCTGAAAATACACTTTCTTCCCAAAGGAATTTGATTTGTTTTGAGGAGCAACTATTGAATTGCTAGTGATGGACATAAATATAATTACTAACTCTGTATTATATGAGTCTTTGTCATCACAGCATGATGTCATCTGAAGAATTTTATTTTAAATACTTTCAATGATGTTGGAAGGAGGCTTTTACTTTGGCTGGTTTAGTTCAGGGGAATAGTAGGTCTGTGAAAAGAGTATGTTTATGATATTCAGCTATTACATTTCTTGAAAGCAGCTTTGCTTATGGGCCTAGTGATGGGATTACAAGTTGGTTATTGCACAGAGGTTAAGACACCATGTTCAGTGAGTGAAGAGCTATAGTCAATAATGTACTGTTTACTGTACCTTGCATTAGAGTCAGCTTCCAATTACCAGGGGACTGAGTGTGGCTACAAAGCATATTATTGCTAGAGAAACACCACTGATTGTCATCTTACTCTTCAAATAACTGGCTATTCAAAACTTCCAGTTATAGGGGAAGTAAACATCTAACAAAGCATCAGTATTTATAAATGCATGTGTTTCTATATTCATATGTAGTGTTTGAATGTTCTAGCATATCATAGTTCATGTCTAACATTGCTTTGCCTAAACTGGCTGATTTTTCTTTATAGGTAAAATAATGTATATGAAGATAGTTTGCATTTAAACCTAAAACTTCTGTATGCTGTAGAAAAGCAGAGAAAATTTTTCTTCCAAATTTTCCCACCAAAAGGCCCTCTGGGATGGTTTTTTTTTTCAAGAAGTATATTATTTATTGAGTATTATATGTTTATTATTCAAGTTCAAATGTTCTTGCCTGGGAAGAATAAAAATAATTATTGATGTCAAATGAACTTTGTATTTATGACAACAATGAAAAACTTGAGACATATGAAGAATCATATATCAAACTGAGGAGCTGGAAACTAGAATTTCTGAATAGGAGCAACAGAAATACAGGTTTAGCATGCTTGTGAAATATATTAGTACTTCTTAGGTAATAAATCATGCTAAGGAACTTCCTAGTCTTATAGATTTTCTGTTATTTTAAGTTTTTTTTCCTAGTAAAATGAGAATTGTGCTATTTTGCTGAAAATAGCCTGTCACTAAATTGAGTATTTATGAAAAACAGATTGCAGAAAGATATGATTGAAAATCATCAGACTTTTAAATATTTATGAATCAGTTAAAATATCACTCATACTCTTGCTGTTAGTTTCAGATTATAAAATAAACTGCAGTGATTTAAAATGTGTCTTTGGCTAAATATAGACATAGTTTGTGGTTGTAGACAATTAACATCTAAATGTTGATGTCCTTAATCAGCTCTTGTTCTTGCAAAACACTGATTTAGCTTTAGCTATGGTGATTTGAAAATATGTTTTCCTAAAAGAGTTAACTCTTTACGTGCTTAAAGTGGTTATAATACAAGTATCAAATATGAGTTTAAGGGAGGCTGTTTCTTGACCTGACATTTGCAGATTGGGATGTGAAGGAAATAATAGTCTGTTTGAGAAGGGTTTTTGGCAGGAAAGGAAGAATTTCAACAATATAAAATAAACCTTGTGAAAAGGTTAATTCCACTCTTCACCTCTTCACATGCAAGCAAAAAACCCCAGTCCCCTTGAGTTAGCTTCAAATGTATCGAATGGTCTTTAGAAGGTTTAATTTTTTTGAGTTCATATCACATGGTTGTATATTTCTTTTCACATGTCTACCAAGAGTGAAAGACCTACAGAAATCTTATAAGGCTATATTCTCTAAGAATAGTGATTTCATCATCTTAGGTGTGATGTTTAAGTGTTCAGTAAAGCCTTCAGAATCCTGAGGATACCTGTGTAGCCTTGAGCCAGAAGCTCTTGTTTGCTCAAAGTAATCCCATCTGTCGCACAAATTCATAAAGAGGTTTCCAAGGAATTACCCCTACAGAGCACTTCAGTCGACAGACCATGAGGCAATGAATTGTCAAATAATGATGGTCCCTAGCTACAAATGAAAGGAGGACAGCTGAGAACTTTTGATATTATAGTACTTGATCTACTGAACCAATTTATGAAACAATACCTGTGGGAGATGAAAGAGTGTTTTTAGATGGAAGGAGGCAATGTTCAGCTTTCTTAATTTGTATTTCAGAGTAATGCTTATCCTAGGAAAAATAAACCTGGTTGAGAAAGAATACAGTAAAATGATTTGTAATGGTAAAGGACTCTTTTCCAGATAATGTTCCATGATCTCACTAATTTACTTTGGGACATATCTGTGGTAATTGAAGAAATCCAGAAATGCATTTTGTTCCAAGTTTCAAAGGTTCTAAACACAGACTCAGGTTTCATTACTACCATCTGCTGCCTCCTAAATGGCTTTGCAAATTTGCATCATTTTACAAAGCACTAATGAGATTTTAACATTTTTCTCTATGAAAGAACTGAAGTGAGCCAACTGAGTACTTTTTAACCTGATTATCTTAACCTCCTTTTACTGAAATGGAATTGTTTGATAGCACCAGCCATCATTTTCACATAATTGCCTTTTTCATTCACACTTGTTTTCTCTGACACCGTACATAGCAGACAGTCCTTGCCTCAATGTTTTTGTAGTTTCTTAATTATGAGCTGTCAGCATTGAATGAATGCTTTAGGAGTGCATGAGTATCTACATACTGTTTTGTCACCTTTCTTAACTTCGCATGTCATATCGAAGACTCCTGGTAATTACTGTAATAGTACTTCAAAGAAGCTATGTCAGCCTGCACTTACCATTAATACATTAACGTGTCAAAGCAGCAGTGAATGACACAGCTCCAGGCAATCTTAAAAGCTACTAATGGTAGCCCAACTCAGAGGAATTGATTTGTAAGCAACACTAAAGCCATAAAAACGTTAATCCTGAAATATGGCTTCACAAAGTCTTTTTCTCAAATCCACCTTATATTCAGAGCAGGAGGAACAGCTGTTTGAATAAAGCAGCAATCTGTAAGGACGAATGTTTTGTGCCATCCGTGCTGGGGTGTTACTGCCAGAAGAAAGGTAGCAAAATCACAGAACAGTTAAAAGGATTCAGTTGCTAATATTGCAAAGGAAAATTCCAAAGACTGCACTGTTCCACTAGCTCAGATGATGAGGGAGATATGTCTTGACTTAAATCTTAATGAGTGAGGATTGGACTCTAATGTGAAATGTATTTATACACTCATAAAGAAAAGCCTTTGGTAACTAGAATGATAAATATCTGATAGCTAACTATTAAAAGGCAAAGAAAATCCCACAAAAATACCTGGGGCTGTGGGATGGTGTTCCAGGTCTAGAGAAAACAGTTTTCTGATGGCTCTTGGGTTATGACCTCTCTGTGTATCATTCACTTCAGCAGCCTGGAATTAGGGGTAGAGTTTGCTGTTTCCTAACCGGATGCAGGGGAAGGAAGAGAGCACATGAGAGAGGAGGTCCTTTCAGAGAAGGACAAAAGCAGTTACTGCTCCAAAACTTCAAAGAATGTAATTTCTAAAGGATAGTGCATTCAGAAATGTGTCACATTATGTGTGGATATCAGATAATTTTTACCATTGTGAATAGGGGTTGCAGTTTAACTTTTCTGAAGTAATTTATTTATCAAAAATCTGTGGGAAAAACAAACAAGGGGGAAATCTATTTGGAAGTATCATATAAAATATCAGTACACAACTAAAATCCTGTCTCTCTGATGTCAGTGAGAGCTGTGTTATCAACTTCAACGAAACCAAAATTTTTCTCTATATATTCATATATATCTTATCTGCCTACAGAAGTGAGGGCTGGAAGGAAGGAAGATGAATTTCTAGAAACAAAAATAAACAAAAAGCAGAAAAAGGCAGATGATGACAGACTAGGCTATTATAAATGAACAGGCAAAGAAATAAGAAAAAAGATGGAAACAAGATTAGGGAGAGGAAGGCTGAGAGGATAAGAAGGATTAAAAAAGAAAATTATGAGAGCTCAGTAATATTCCTAATAGTTAAAAAGTTTAGGATTTTTGACCACATGGTCAAATACTCTTTTTCTTCAGTCAACAGATGTGAAAACACACTGGGGAGCCAGGAGTATTTTCTAGTACTTCACTGAAGTACCAGCTGCCAAGTGAAAAACCTGTAATAAGAATTTTTAATTAGTGAAAAGACGGGGTAAAAGCTAGTTGCTAAAAGTTGGAAAATAAATTTTTCTGTCTTTGTGTTCATTTCTTTTCTCTTCAAATGTTTTTATTGTAACTGTGGTGGCCTGAGGGTGTAGGTGGCTTTTTAGGGAGCATTAGAGTGATTAGTGCTTGAGAGAAAAGAAACTTTTGAGATAGCCTAGGGGAAAAAATCCTTATGTATGCAAAAACCTGTCTAAATTTTTTGTCTTAGAAATGTCAGTTCTATGTTTAGAATTGTGATGTCCTGCTTCCTTACTTGTTTTTCATGGCAATTTAGGGGTGAAAAATTTATTAAAATAAATAAATAAAGTCCAAGCATTTCATCTTTACTACCTGGGCAATTATTCACTGTGGGTTTTTTCGGTTCCAGATCTAATCTGTGTCTCAGCAAAGGCTGATAATGACCATCAAGATACACACACTGTGTTTTAAGGCCAAGGAAATTTGTTTGTTATTATTCTCAAGATTCTTGATGGAACTCACCACAGAGGCAGGTTTGTCATATGTTTTGTTAATATGTAGACTTTTAAAGTAAGATTGAGCCATGAAAAGTCTGTAGAAAGTAAAATATAAGTAAACTTGATTAAAAGTTGTCTTTTAAAACACAACTTACTTTAATAGTTATCCATGCTATGTCTAGAAAATTGCAGTCATATTACTTTTGCTGAATCTCAAAACCAAAATTATAAATAATTCAGAAATTCAAGTTTAAGATCTACTACATGTTACACCCACCCTGTTCAACTGGGATTTTTATGGATATTTTCCATTAAGTGTACAATAGAATAGTGTTAAGTGTTACAGCTATCTAAAAAATCACAAATTTTGTCTTTGTATTCAGGGTAGCTTTAGTTAAAGTCTTAAATTTTTTTTTAAGAGAGAGGAGAATACAAAAAAGATAATTTGTGCTACTCTTTTAGACATCAGGGAAAATCTTCAATCTAATTTCTAAGAAACTTCTTTGTCAGCTTTTGAAGACTCATATTTTTTTCTAAAGTATTTTGCATGTCTTAAAACTTTCTTACATGGGGTAATGCTATTTTATAGGATTAATTTTGAAAAATGCACTGAGTGCCATTTTACAGTAGGAACACACAATGGAGATGTTTGAAAATGACAGAAAGAAACCTTAAATAATCTTTTGGATTTGCAAGGATAAAGTGACTGAACTGAACTCTTGGGAGGATTATTGAGTAATGCTAAGTATGTTAACAGAAATAACTCTCTTTTTTATTATGTTTTAGATGGATGGCACAGTTATCAGTGTATAGGAACTTAAAATGTAACATGAATCGAGCTTGTAATAGGAATCAAGAATATTTTGTCGTCTAGAGTCTTAATATAGAGAAATGCTGGGTAGCTATCCCAAAGGTGCTAATTGCTCTTACTAATGCATTGCACTTGCCTTAAATCACTGTTTACTTGCTTAATAATTGAGACTTTTTTTTCATATTCCTTTCTCACCAGAAGTTATCCTATTCTTTCCACTCTGTCCTTGGTGTACTTGATGTTTGCCATTGTAACAGGCATATGAAAAACATTTATATGAAAATCATTTTATAAATGAGAAATCATTTAGCTTTGCACAGAAATGCATTCCTTCACAGTGGGAAATATATTTTGTTCAATACTTCCTGCCACCAGAACCAGTGTAGACACTGATGTATGGGTACTTAGGATTTTTTTCCTTTTTCTGGCCAAATGTCATGATGGAATATATAGCCTAAAAATGGTTTTGGTTTTAAACAGAAAGTACTTTGATTGACTGGAATGACTGAGCAACCATAAACTTGGGGAAGATTTAGATCCTGATTGTAGTTGAAGGCCATTTCTATCATAATGGTTTGAAAAGACAGGCATCAAAGGTCAAAAATCTAGATCTAAACTTTGACCAGCTATAGACTTGGAAATGTGATATATGATTTACACAGTTTACCAAGGCAATTTGTTTATCAAAAATTCATAACAGCAATCATCTAGCTGTCAAATGATGTTCTGAACCTATGACAGCCATACATTTGCCTTGGGTCAAAAGTGCATCCACATGAGCTCCAAGGAGTAACATCATACACTCATGGTACAGTTAGCTACAAATTCTGCATTGGCTCCTGAACAGGGTCATCCTAGGGGATGTTTTCCACATGCTGATCAAGATTAGACTTTTTTCTTCTTCTTGCCTTTAAGTCACTTTCATATTCTGACTTAATTTTGCTAATGAATATTTTCATCTAAAGAACTGCAAGGAGATGCTGTTACAATGAATAGCGAGAACAAAGGCTTAATTTCTTGTTGCCATTAAACCCAAATGTTAATGGCAAAAAGGTACTTTGGGAAGTACAAATCCAAGGTTTGAAACTTTTATTGCGTTTATGTAAATTTGCCT
This sequence comes from Sterrhoptilus dennistouni, assembly GCA_013397095.1. NCBI lineage: Eukaryota > Metazoa > Chordata > Aves > Passeriformes > Zosteropidae > Sterrhoptilus > Sterrhoptilus dennistouni. The sequence goes on along the minus strand of VWZU01019343.1, from coordinate 1,314,524 downwards.
CTAAAACACTTAAAATTTTCCTTGCAAGGTTAGAGAGACCTAGAGACAGCAAATTATTTTAAACGACCATTCATGTAGATGAGGTAGGCTTTTTGCCAGAAAACTGTTTTTTATCTCTTTCCAGAAAAATGTCCTGCTAACCTTAATCTGTTGCAGTGAGGTATTGCTTAGATGTTGAATTATTAGAACAATATTGTAAAGAGTGGAAGTTGATGTGGAAAATAAACCTGCACTGAGCAGACTATAAAATGTTTAATAGCGTTACTGTCACAATCGTACTTAATGGTTCTTAAATAATAGTGCAAATATTACAGTAGCAGCTCCGAGTCTTCAAAAATATGCATTTCATTAAATAGGCTTTTGTAATCAGTTGGGACATAATGTTTTCTTCTACACAGTTTTTATTATGAATGAAATGAGTTGTAGTTTACGGCTTTAATCCTTCCTTTTCATAAAGGCAGGCGGGGCACCAACTACACACTACATGTAATATACAAATCCTACAAAGTTGCTTAAATTCTATCCTTGTGTAAAACGTGTGTCAATCAAAGAAGCAGCATAATATTATAGAAATACTGCAGTGCCATAAACTTAATACATTGGGAACAAGTGCTTTAAAGTACTCCAGTATTTTAAAGCCTAGTCTGAGATAATAAAGAAATAGTTTAACTGCGATATGTTAAAATACTCTAAGTCATCACCTGAAATGCTTTCTTACTTGTTAGGATTCTTTGAACATCTAGAATGATATAGATGCCAGTATATTTTCTTAAAGTTACATTTTCTGTATGTAATTTCTGAATTTTCTGAATTTTTTTGGAAGATAAGGAGTGCTGTACATGTAAGCTGATGTGCCTAATATAGAGATAAACCATTTTGTTTACTTCATCTTTTTCTTCCCTTCTATTTACAAAATCATGGATTGGGTAAGGTTGGACCAGTGGCTCCTACCTTCTGGTCAAGGAGAGTTGTTCTAGAGAACCTGGCACAGGATTGCATCCACATGGTTCTTGGCTATCTCCAGTGAGGAAGACTCCAAATAGTCTCTGGGCAATCTGTTCCAGGCACAATAAAGAATTTTTTCCTCATGTTTAGATGGAACTTCCTGTGTATCAATTTTCACCTGTTACCTCTTGTCCTATTGCTTGGCACCACTGAGACAAAGCCTGACTTCATCCTCTTGGCACCTTCTCTTCAGAGAGTGTTGAGAAATACATGGTCCTGTTCTGTATCTCCCCAGGTCCTTTGGCTTCCATGGTACAGTGGTGCCATGATTTGGCAAAGTCCAAGGAGCTGAGCACAGTGGTGGAACACTGGGTTGGCCTACTTGGATGTAGGGTAGTCCTGTGTGTGCAAGTAATGCTCATGCCATGAAGGTGCTGGTAGCTGAATGTTCTCTTTGTCCCTCAGCTGAATCTCAATCAAGATTTTGCTTCATATAACAGACATTATTTGAGAGATAGTTTCTGCTGCAAAGCGTGCAGACTCCTCTGCTGGCATATGGAATATGGTGAACTGCTCATTCTTAGAAATCATTCAGTGCCTTCTTACCTCTGTAGAAGTTTTGCCTGATCTCTGAGAATACTACTTGTGATTACTTTTGGGGGAAATATAGCACTCCAGTGGAACGTTCCTCACATCATTAAGACTAAAATTTTCTTAAACTGCTTTTTAAAGAAAGCAGGTTTTTTACTGCTCAGTCTTCTAGTTTGGCTGATTACCAACTTCCAGGAATGCTGTTTTCCCTCACTGGATCTTAAATTGAATATATATAAAAAGAGGACTGTATATAAAAAGTTACACTGTACTTAAAATGGATTCAGATTTCTGAATATGAAACAAGTTTATCTTCACTTTCCATGTGCTTGCTAATTAAAGACATAAAAGTGATACTGTACACTGAATTCCAGGTTGTGTACTAACCTACTTTGAAGCCATGTGATCACATATTCCTAAATGATTTGTACTGTCAAGAGTACAAGAACTTTTGCTCTGTATAAAACCTTCATCTGTTGTATCAATCAGTATATAAATGTGTAAAAATTTGTATCAGCTATAAAGAATATCTGAAACTTTCTATAATATTCTTCAATCTTAAAAAGAATGGCAATGATAAAATCTCAATTGTCTAATCAGTTTATAGAATTTTTCTCTGAAACTGTTGCAACCATCAAATTTTTTTTATCAAGAATGGGGAATATGATTGTTTTTCTGATTATAACCCTAGATTTTCAATTCCACTGAAGAGAAGCACTCTTTGAAAGACATTTCAAAGTTCATTGTAATTTTGTAACATTTTAAAAATTCTTAGCATGCATAATACAGCATGACTTCATTAGTCTCTTTTCTAAATCAATAAGAAAGTTAAATTGTATATTAAAACTTATTCTATTTGTGTTATAACTTTTCTTCTCCAAATGTGAGGAAACATCCTAGAAAACGAAAAATAATATCTGAATCTATAAACTCTTCTTTCTGTGTTACTATTGGTATCTTATTTCTACCAGTTCTGGCAGAGTGCAATAAGAAAAAATAGAAACCTTTTAAGAAGAGTTTCATAGGTATCAGTGGGTTAAAAACTAATCTACTACATTTTGCCTTGACTGATATTTTGCCTCAATCTTTTGAACCACTCAATCTATCTGAGGTTTGGTTCTTCACCCCAGATTCAGGTGGTTGAGAGTCTTTTGCCCTCTGAAAGCCCTGAGCCATGTCACAAGAAAGAAGCGGAGTCTTCGAGGTCTTGTGTTTCAAGGTTTTTTGTGTTGCTTATTATTTCATATCTCACAATTTTCTCCATGCCCAGCTGAGATCTGAACAGCGGCTAGGACATGAGGTGACTCCCCCTCTATGGGAGGTAGCTGCCTTCTTATACAGATAATTATGTGTCTCTTATTTACATTTATGTGCCAATACCTATCACCTATACTAAAAGGGTAATTTCTACTTTGACCCAATCCCCTTAAACTATTTTGTGCCACCATCACATCAGAAGATGAATGCCAAGAGAGAAGAAGAACCCAGGGCACTGCCTTAAATCCTCCATCTTCTTCCTCATTCACCTCCATTTTAAGAACCCCAAAACTACAAAATTTACCACCTGGTGATAAACTACACTACTGTCTGTCACACCTTTGTGACTTGTAATTCCTCTCTCAATGTTGGAAGTTTTTCCCATGGGCTGAAGTCAAAGATAGTGTTTTCTTGGGCTCTGTGCCAGGGTTTACTACATACCCTCCTGTACAATTCTCAAACCCTCTTGCTTGGGTCCCAGACCCCTCTGCCGAGGTCTGTGGCCTTCCAGGGTGTCCAAAGGGATGCCCTGGACTCCAAAAATCTATACTTTGAATAAAAAAGCAAGAGGATATAAATAGAGAGAATCAAAACCATGGAGTCAAAAATGTTTGGCTAAAGCAGTAAATGACTGATGTTCATAACAGTTCTGGGAAAGGGCATGAAAAATTCGAGATCTGATGGAGGAGAAGAATAAGTGTAATTGCAGAATGTCAATGGACAAGTGTCTGGGAGGATCATTTAGAAAGAGCACTAGACAAACAAAGTGTGTCTATCATTGCTTTCTACAGCACAATACCGGAAGACTGAATGGAAGCTATATATTAAATACATGATAGTAATTTTCTATGACAATGTGTATTCATACATACAAAAAAAGTTATTGGACATTCTGTACCATATAAAAATATATTTTCGATTGGGATAGCCTGAAAAATATCCTTGTTAATTTCTATTAGAAATGTTAGATCCCCTTATGCGTAACTGAAACCTCCCAGACAAGAGTGACTGTGAGCCATGGATTATTCCTCCAGGAATAGCTTTCTGTCTTAGTTTTCATTTTAATAGCAGTTTTCTCACTGTTACGTTTGTAGGCATTGGATAAAGACTATGTTTGCTCTCCAAAATACTCAGTCACATAAATTCTTATTGCTGAGGATATTGCTTGATGTTCTGAGTATTTCCTTCCAGAGGTAGGGGAACTGGCTCTAAGCTGCTGGTTGATAGTAATCCCAGAGTTGTACTTACCCAATCAAGGAGGGGCTGGGTGATGTCTGCATTAATAACTTTGCACCCTGTTTGTCCCTCGTTAAGTAACCTTAGCATATTCCTAAAAATGGCACAATGGACCTAGTCCTGCCATGTATAGCATGTATGTTACTGTACAGTACAGGAGTGGAGAGCTTTCTGTTCTCTCAGAACACCTGTTCTCAAAGAACACCTCGGTTTCTATTTAGAAGTTTCCCCTTTATCTTTGTGTGCCTGCATCTGAAGAAAATCCGGGTGGGACTTGATTCAGTTCTAGATTTTAAAATAGCTGTCACCTCTTCTGTTTTATTGGAGGGATTGATGGTGCCTCAGGAGGCTGTTAATGGCATGTAATTGCATGAGTTATAATGAATGAAAGCTTTCTGTTACACATTCAAATTTCTCCTGAGAAAACCACAATTTCTTTTTTTTTTTTTTTTAATATATGTTTTTATTTATTTTTTATTTTTTATATAAAAATAATTGCTTTACTAATGAATTGATGTCTGGAAAAAATCTTGTAATGTCTTTGGTAGATAACACTAATGTGTTGCAAACTGCAGGACCACATTCCAGACGTCATTTTGGAGCATTCCTGGGCATTCAGTGCTCTGTATGTGAATTAAGTCTCTATAACAGTGTTTATGAGATACTCAATTATAATTTAGGGATATGTAGCATGCAAAAGGACAAAAGCTCTCATATATATATAAATACATACATATATATATATAATTCCAAATGGAGAGGTAATTTTTCTTCTCGTTCCACCAATTTCCTTTGGTAGACCCCTGAGCCTACCATATATTTCACCTTGCAGCCATGGCAGTGCAATAATTCTCAAGCTGAACCTTTTCAAGGAATGCAGCTTAAGTTTCACCAGCGGCAGGAAGCATCTGACTGAAAGCCAAATCATGATCTTCTGGAGATGGGATTCATGCTGCGCAATTCTGAGATCACTGTTGGGTCTCCGAGAGGACAGACAAGTTTAATGAATTTCTTCCCAGAAGCAGGTTATTTTCTGCTGCCTGGAGTTACAGTAGGTGATTTATTCAACCGTAAACGTCATTCTTTAGAAAATGCATAGGAATTAGCTGTTAAAATTTAAAAAGCTAGTAATTTTTCTGTTGCACTTGTGGTAGCCCGTACTAATTTAAAAGTTGGCATAATTGTCATCAAAAATGCAATATTACTTCAGTGTGTTTTACTAACTTTTAAAAACTGTGATAGGAAAACAGAAAAATTAGGATAATAATGAGTGGAAGAAAAATGTTATCTTTATATTTAAAATGCATTTTGATGGGTAGATCCATATTGCTGCAGCTCACCCAGCTCCTAATTGACTGTTGTACTCTATTCATCATGTTCTATCTATTCAGTAGAAATTGTAAAGGGATGACATGATAACCCTTGTGAGTTGTACTATTCTATGCACTCAGCATCTATTCATTTTGGCTATTCAACATTATAATATCATAGAGAGTTTTTTTATACTGAAAGACCATACAAGCATACAGAGAAACTCTTGTGTACAAGAGGCAATTACTCTTCTTTACTGGGACTGTTCCAATGCTGTGAGTTACAGAGCTGTGCACACATCAGCTGCTCTTCCATGGAAGTATCTCTTATTTAAAATGCAGCAAAAGAAAACAACCTCAAAACATATTTCATTCTTTCATTCTGCTATGCGTTTGGCCTTGATCCAGCTTACATATAAATTAAATTGGTTGTTTTCAAGTAATTTATTTTTGATCATATTTGTGTGTCTGACTGACAATAAGAGTTTGCCTGCCTGATAGTAACAGTAACTTGCTCGTGCTCAGTGCTGTCTTAGAAGATGAAGTTGTGACTGGACTTGATTGATACATGAGCAGTTCTACCTTCCTGAACGATGGGAAAACTAGTGCCTGGCTCATATATTACTGGTATATTAATGTTAAATATATATATATATATATAAAAATATAATGCTCAGAGCAAGGATCTTTTGAAATATTTCACCACAAAATAGAAGAGCATCCATCACTGTCATGATTCCTGTGAGAATAAATATTTTGTGATAACATAAATTTGAGACCGTAGCCTTGTAGATTTTGCATGTCTTAAGAGTTTTTATGTATTGGAGTAATGCTCTGCAGCTGGGTTTAAACACAGATGTTAGAGTGCTGTTGGTAACAAAGATCTTGTTTTTCTAGGAAAAGTGAGAAATGCTTTTTGCAGTGACTTTATTTGCAGGGATTGTTTGCAGTGAAGTAGTATGAGCTTTATGGCAGGTACAATGATGAGTTTCATGTTTGGCTTTTTTGCCCCCTTTTTTAGCATGCAATAGGCATAGCTGTTAAAAGAATTGTTTTGTTTCCAAATTATTATATTGTTATCAGATGGAAAAAACTAGGCAGGTTTCTAAAAGATAATGCAAGTAAAGAAATTAACTACTAGAACTGCTTGTTGCTCTAAAGGACAAAATAAATTTTAAAATTTTATAGGCTTGCAAGAAAATATTGCTAAGGATTCTCTTCCTAGCTTTTTATTGTACTGTCACTCATCAGTTATGGTCAACAATTACTGTATGAAAATGTTCGATGATTTGCAAATTGTTCAGCAAGCCAAACTCTGTACCAAAGAATACTTCCATTCAAGCTCTTTCCATCCTATTTGCATTGAAATGTTGTATATGCAGTCTGAGATATCTTTAAGGCTAGCATAATCTTTTAATGAATGCAAGTATTTTGAGATTAAATATGAGCAGACACAATTTCATATGTTTGAGCTGAAATTTCTAGCAAATAGGGATACTTTTTTATTTTTTGAAGTGGAAAATTTTGTACAATTCCATTTCTTTTTTTGTGGAGGAAGTTCCTTAGGATAGATTATTGCCTTAGAGGCACTGGATTTTCACTAATTAAGAATTTAAAAAAATGTTTTCCTTAATGTACATAGTAAGTAACCGCATCATTTAAAAAGTATTGTAACTTTAATTGCTTTCCCTAGTTAATAATAGCTTGCTTGTGTCTAGGAGAAAACACATGATGTGGACAATGTGGTGTAATTGCACTGTAACATTGCTAACTTATTTGGGAACACTGCTGGGAAATGATTCATGCAGTGGGGGTCATTGTTCTTGCATTGATTACTTGTGGTTCCTCAGGGATTACGGCGTCACTCCTCTTCCTACTAACTTTGCTCAACGTTTCCTGGGACCCTGCTGTGTTTAGGGTTAAACTGTTGCTGGTGAAAAGAAATTGTCTTCCTTTTGTCATAAAAACTGAAAATTTTGGCTTACTTGCTACTCAAAAGGCACTTCCAGTTCCAGTTTATAAGGCAGCTCCATCCTTTTATGAAATGAAAATTTGACTCCACCCTTGTTGCAGGATACAATATAGGCTGTACCTTCTCCACTTTCTTATCTTGCAAACATAGTAAAGTCAGTTGTGAAAATATTTCCAGTCCAGTAGTCACTTTGAAGTCCTTAAAGAAACTAAATTAGTGCCCAGACCAGTTATGGTTATTGTTTTAAAGTCCTGGATATTTTAAAAATATCAATTGTTAGTTTTATAGATGTGCAATATGGATATCATTAAACTAATTCTAGAAGAGGGCAATATGAAGTTAAAGTTCTCAATACATTCTGTGAAACTGGCATGGCTGGAATGCCAGACTAAGCAAGTTCAGAAATATCCTGTATTCCCATTGGAACAGAGTGGGTTTTGTGGGTCAGCATGCCTAATACTCTTATTATTTCTCTAGAGAATGAAATACTGTGATTTTTCTTTTCTGTATATATATGTTAGAGAAAACAATTTCAAGAAGCATATCCAGGCAGCTCTTCAGTCAGGAAGTAGTGAGCTTTACAATGCTTCTTCATTCATATGCAGAACTTTTTTGCATATTTTTGGACCAGAGGAACACCTTTTTTTCCCTCAGAGGATTTTTCCTTGGAGAAAATGACATGCAGAGGCTTAAGAGTTGTGCCATTTCAGGTGGCATTTCTGATATGCAAAAGCCAGGCTCTGACTGTTCTGGAGTTAGAAACCAAGTATATATTACGAGCTGTGGTCTTTGAAGGGTCCTAAAAAAGTATTGTCCCATCTGTAGAGATGTCACATTACTTGTAAAGCCCTGATTTTTAAAGTGTAAGGCCCAGTCTTTCCAGAACTGGTGCTGGGATGTGATTTTTCTTCTGAAGAGAGTGAAGTCTGTGTATACAAAAAATTTAAACACACATGTTTCTACCTGCGCTGTTGGTTAGAAGCTAGAATTTCCTGGCACCCAAAATTGTAATGTGTGTGCTGGAAAGATATTTGGTATCTCAGAAGCAGAGGTTTTTTTGAAAGTAAACAGCAGAGTTTTGATCTGCAGGATGTAGTAGTTCTATGTGACTGTTTCTGAAGAAGTCAGTCTGCTGTTGTCTTTTTTTCTTATGGGGTGTTGGATTTTTGTTGTGTTTCTGGACAGCTGCTTTACGCTTGAGATTATTGTGGAATGGGAAATGCGTCTGCTTATGCCTTATCTACAGACAGTTATTGAGCAAAATGGCTGGTGTGAGCTCATCTGCTTCCAGCATATTTGCAGAAAAGCAAAGCTGGAATCTGTGTTCTCCCAAATGATAATGCTAAGAATCTAAAAAGACAAGTTTTACACTTACTGTGAAGAGAAATGACTGGCTAAAATGGACTGGGAAATGGGTGTGCTTATGAAGCATTCATGCTCTTTTATATGATGAAGAAATGCAAGTTATGGACAAGGGCAGGGAACAGCTTTCAAGGTACCTTCATGTGAAATTTGATAGACTGTTTACACTCTTTCAGGACAATAATCCTCTCACTACTAAATCCAGACCAGATGTTCATTTCAGGACACTGGAGTTTCTGGTTTTTTTTTAAATTAATGCTCTTCAACTTCTCCTTTTGAAGCCAGGAATCTTACTAGTCTTTCTCAAGAGAATCTTCTAAGCTTGTACCATGAAGGAGAGATATGCTTGTTTTCTGGCTCTTGTGAATGTGTTGCATCTGCAGAGTTCTGGCTCTTCATACCTTGAATTTTTATTAGCATCCCTCCAATCCTTCCTATCTCCTATTTAAGAGACAACACACTTTACATTTAGTTTCAGGAATTTGTAGCTGAGAAGCACAATTACATACCCTGGAAAATATTCATGGCTTCCAGCAGTGGAACAGTGAGGGAAAAGTGAAATTGATGACACAGAACCAAGCAGTGATACTTCCTCCTATAAGTAGAAACCCCTCATATTTTCAATAAAACTGCAATATATATGGTCAATATTGATTAGATATTTCTGTCTTCAGGCAAACATTTTCTTGAAAAGATGTGTCCATTTTCAAGATAAAACATAATGCCTAAGTGATCTAGAGGTATTTATTAGTGCTCATTTATTGAACAGAAGGAGAAAGCAGTTAGGAAAAACCTACTGTATTGAATTAAAACCACACTGGCTCAGATTTAACTTTCTGTTCTGGAGATTGAGGAATAAACTCACCTTTACCTGAAGGTCAGATTCAGATTGGTTTTAACTGCAAGGAGCGTAGGGTAATAAATATTAAATAAATGCAGCCTTTGCTTGCATTGTTAAAAATTTCACAAAGGAAAATGTTTTACATGGTTAAAATGTCAAAGCATTGTACTTTTTTTGGTCCCTTTAAAGGCTGCAAACCTTAGGGCTTAATTCCAGAGAGGTAAGTGGTTACATATTTCTAAATATTCATGCTGTGATTTTTCATTGGGCTCATTTTAACAAGAATGTAGAAAAGAAAACCTGGAGTCGGTTGACTTTGAATTATAATTATACTCCAAACTGATTTTATGCAGGCAGTTGTAAAGGAGAGTTAGTAAAGAAAGCTTTCAGAGTCTGAAGTGACACATTTGAATCTCAGGAGATAAAAAGTATATGAGTTCTTGTAAACAGTAATTATATACTGTTTGAATACAATTAAAAGTAATAAAATAATAGTAATATGTAGAAGAAAGCAAGATCTTTTTCAAGATATGCTTAATGTATAATAAATGCTATTTCAGTAAAGGGGAATTTCTTTTGCACATAAAAGCAGTTAGCCTCTATTTTTACTGAAACTTCTAGAAAATAACCAAAATAAGAATACCTCCATGGATTTTCATTGGGCTATGTTTTTTTTTCTCTGGAGTTTAAGTAAAATGCAATGTTTACTAAACCATCATTATCTACAGAAGCACTGCCATTTCTTTTGATTTTGTATTCACAAACTGTGCACTGTGTGCATGATTCCAATGTCGCTATAGGACATGAAATGAAGGACGTGCACACAGTCAATCCTCAGGGCAAAAAGAGAGAAGTTTATTTTCTGACCTTGACTAATATATATTTTGGATAATGACCAAAGATTGGACAATGAGGTTGACACCTCTCCAACCACACTGGTCAAACTAGAAGTCCATCAATTGTCCCTCCTCAAGAGAGGAATGATTAACAATCACTTTGTTTACATAACAGTCTGTGAGAACTCCACTACAAAAATGCAACTATCAGAAGGCTGAAAATTATCAGGGCGACAATTCCAATGCAAATCAACATCAAAAAGAATCTCGTATTTGATGCAATTGTAGTTGAGAAGTGATCAACATGCAGTTACACAGTTCAGCCCATATTCAGCAACATGGCTGTGAATGAAACTTGGTAAAATGTTGCCGATAGCACATCACAGGAATTCAAAGCTTAAAGTCATTCCAATGAACGTGTTGAAATCACAGGTGTTTCCAGACCAGGTTTGTAAGCTATTTTATCTTTCTCTAAAATTTTATCTATCTCTAAAAATTGTAAGTAATCCGTAAGGATATGTCTGCCACAGTTTCAAATTCCTGTCTATGTTCTGGAGAGTTTTCAAAGGGCTTTCTTCTGCCAAAGTAGAGTAAAGTGGTTTAAAAATAAAATATAGAGTTAAAGCATATAAAAGTAAAAAACGACTCAAGATTTCTTTTCTCCTTCCTCTGAATATCTTATGTATAGAATGTAGTAGTGCCATTTGATTTACCTGTAGTCATGTATTTATCTTTTTTAGTGCACCTCTTACCTGGCTGTTAAACCGACTGATTAAGCACTAATTTCCCCTAATGCTCTCCAGAATGTCCCACTGTACAGCCTCAAACTCACTATAACCAGCTCAACCAGCTCCTTTTTCACTCAAAACCCTCCCTCTCTCTCTTTTTTTTTTATTTTTTTATTTTTATTTTTATTTTTTTTTTATTTTTTTTTAAGAACATAACAGTAATTCCCTATGTCAAATTTGTAACACCTATTGAACCTATTGTAACTGTGGCTTTTACCCTTTAGGAGTCTTTCCCTGAAATCACGCTCACCAAGTGGGCCAGGTTGGAAGGGACCACAGTGAGATATCTGGTCCAACCTCACTGCTCCATTAGGTACATCCTAGAGCACATGGCACAGGATTGCATCCAGGTGACTTTTGGATATCCCTAGAGAAGGAGACTCCATAATTTCCCTGGGCAACCTGATCCAGTTTACTGTCTCAGTAAAGTTGTTCCTCATGTTCAGGCAGAATTTTGTGTTTCTGTTTGTGCCTGTTGCCACACATATTGCCTGGTATCACCAAGAAGAGCAGGCTGCATCTTCTTGGCACCCTCCCTTCAGAGACTTATATACACTGATAATTGCTTCATCATTATTATGAGTTGTGATGCCTTTGTGGTAAAAAGTATAAATAACCCCTTAGTACCTGAGATAGACCTTTGAAATATTTATAGAGATTTAAATTTAACTTCACAAAAATGAGAGCTCCTAATGTAAATGTGTGTTGGCAGAGGTATTTACTATACATTGTTTCTTCAAACATTTGTGGAATAAAAGGTACACTTAGGAGTAAATTCTGAAAAACTGAGCCCTTAAGTAGCTTCTTATATAAAGCTATTGTCAATTTTGTATTTATGTAATGTGTATAATGCTTTTATTGTATGCACTCAGGAAATAATCTTGACAGCTGATGAAGATGTTAGTTAAGTAGTTAGTTAGAGTACATGTGCTTATAAAAATGGGAGAATTTACACTTGGCTCAGAAATTCTAAAATAAATTATATTGTGAGCAATGTTTTCAAAGTCTATAGGTACAGGATTTTATAGTACAAATAGATCTTGAATGATAGAGATAGTATCTGCTTACAGAGCTGAGAGTTGTGAGTATTTAGTAACTTTATTTATATATGCTGGTATTTATTTATCCGTAAAGATGTGAGTATGTGCTAAGTTTGTATGTGCCCATGTATTATACGTTTGTATCAGAAGACTGATAATTCAGTGGATGTACTCTTTGGAATATTGTCTTTTTCCTGAGTTTACGGCTGTGTTACCTCCAATTAAATAAGAGATTTGGTATTTTCACCAATTCTTTAATCAGAAGGACCATCAGGCTACCAGTATAAAACCTTGGAGGACCATCAGCATCCTGTGAACTTTACCATTTAGAGTGGCTAGAGGGAAAGAGAATAAGAAGTGTCATGGGTGGTTGTTGGTACTACCAGCTGTACTACTTTGCTATCAGCAAAGGTGGAGAAAAAGCTCTGTTTTCTGTTGTGTTTTTTAAGAGGCCCAGTCAAAAAAATGGAAGTGTGATTACAGATAGACACTTGAACGTGAAGAAATAAAATCTGTAAAACTGGTTGCTAAAAACTAGGCTTGAAAATGGCAAAATGGTATCAGCTAAAGCAGTGAAATATCTTTAAAGGTAGTATTATTAAGGAAAATATCTTTAAATAAATTAAAATCCCTCAGACACTGCTCTATATTTGTGGCTGGGAAATACAAGAAAAAAATTCTCTTTTTATTTGTCCAGAAAAAAAAAATTTAAACAGGAGTCTGAAGCAAAATATTAACTGAATCTTTTCCTCATATTCTTGAGATATTTTTCATGTCTTATCTTTGGAGATTCAAAAATGTAATTAAGATTGTTTTCTCTTTTCATCTGTTTTTCCATTTTTATTTAATATAGAGATTTTGCTTTATTATAAATTCTTTTTGTCATAAGCATTTTGCCTGCAGATGTATTGCTATATAGCAGGAAATAAAAAATTCTAATAATGTTTTAGTGTGCAAGGGGGTTCAATTTCTTCAGAGAATTATTGCATTTAATATAATCAATGACAAGAGCTAAGTAAACCTGACCTAAATACATGATGATTGCCCATTGAATGCTATTTCATACTGTGTATCTGTAGTGGTTGATCCCCTATATGTTATGGAAATTATGCAGGCCAGCCACTGTGGTAGGATTTGACTGTAGGTTTCTGCTGAAACTAAAGAGAGATTCTTCCATAAAGTCCTTTTTACTAATAGTGCCATAGCTCAAACTGGGACATTAAACAAAGAATGTTCAGTTATACACTTGCAATCTGAATTTCCCACCCCTCATGCAGGAGTTCATACCAGTAGTAGTATAAGGCTTGGGTTCTTCCTCATTGGGTCCTTTCATTTTCAAAAGAAACATAGGTGGGGTGGTTTTTTCTTAGCTCTAAGGTTGCAGCTTCTGTTGATGAGTGTGTCTTCCATGACTGGAAGTTTTACTTCACTCAGTGAAAGTTTAAGACATCTAGGTGAACATTCTCAGCTTGTAGACTAAGGTTTGGCAAATTTAACTGCTAACACTAAACAGGTTATGTATATAGGTATATATACACAAGATGTAAATGTAGAAATGGATCTAGATATTCAAGGAACATGGTGGATCAGAGGACTGGTAATGTAATCCAGGACCTTTTGCCTTCAGGTCGCTGGGTCATGTCTGTCTCAGGTTGGTAGTGACTAAAATTCATTGCTGTCTAAAGCTTGGTCAGTGACCTATGTAAAATGAGTTGCTGCTCTTAGTCAACTTTCTATTGGAAAGTAGTCTGTATCACGAGAAACACTGTAACTGGCATCTTTTCTGATTGATAATCCTTTTAATGGGGCCAAGCACTCAGTTGTCAGAGAGATGAGGCTTTGTTCCTTGCATGCTGTAAAGGTTTGTTGTTTCTACTTAACAGTGCAGGTATTTCCATTTCACAGCAAATAAAGAAACCTCTGTATTCAGTGTTTCAGAGTCGTGTCTGACCTCTGGGGCATGCTGTTACTGTCTTGACTACTTCAACATTAGAGGAAAATGTGTATGTACACTTAGAGCTTACAGCCTTTGATCCCTTTGGAAAGAAATTCATTAAGGAGGTAGGAAGATGCTTAGGGCCAAATCCTACAGTACTTTGTTACTTCATGTTATTCAGATCCTTTGTGTTCCTACACAATCCTGCAATGACTACACAAGTCTTCTCAGTTTCTTCATGTTTTCTCATGTTTCCTCCAGAAACATTTACCATTTCGAGTATTCTCCTAAAGCATATTTAGTGGAAGCTCTCTCCTTTTCTTCTCTCCCTTTCCCTTCTCAATTGTAAAATTTTAGGGTGATTTACTGAAGCCATTTGTAGCTGAATTACATATTCCTACTTTCTATTACAGCAATGCACATAGAGAGACGCAGCCACAGTAGGGAAAAAGCTGAGAAACTGTACAGAAACAGCAAGGCACCACACTGATGTACTCAGGTTTGAGGTCATTTCACAGGCAAACCCGAGTATAGGAGGACTGTGAGGGGCTTTAAGGATGCTGCGAAAGCAGTGGATTTTCCTCTGTTGTGTTGGAAAGTATCACAGAGCATTTTTCACTATTCCCCAGAATTTTGTTGGCAGATTATATTTTGCATCCCCTTCTCAGGGGGAAAGTCACCATCAGGCCAGCATGTTTCTGGAAGGTGGGTTACAGTGTTTGTAGTAAAGTACTATTCCATCTGTCTCTTTCTTTTTAGTTTTCCTTTGAGAAAACCATCATTCTTCCTTACCATTCACTCTAGCCCATATGTTTACTAACTCATGCCTGAAGGATCACCTCTAGGGTTCAGGGTTTTCAAAGAGGATCTGTGTGATAGGGTATATCACACAGATAAGAATACTATTTAGGTACATAAATAAATGGTATCTGAATATCAGAAATAAAAAGCTTCTGCATTTTCCAGCACTATTTAAAATTTTGAGTATTTAAAATTTAGAGCAGCACAGTAGAGTAAGTAATAAAGACAGTGAGCAATTTTTAACATTTCTCCTTACAGAAGCATTGGGAATGTGTGTGAGCAATGGATATATGTGTTCCCTTCTGCACAGCCAAATTATGAAGGAGTGATAAAATGCAGATTATTGTAAAGTTTTCTACTGTGCCACATCCTGATCTATCTACTGTATTTAGAACATGGTACTTTTACATTTGTATATTGACAGCTCATTGCTCAATGATGCCAGCCTCAAGAGAACATTTAATGTTAATTTACAGAATCCTGATACCGCTCAGAGGAAGAGTACTTTTGCAAAAAAAAAAAAAAGATCCTCTCTGTGCCTACTGTGAGTGCTACTATATTGCTAGAAACTGCAGAATTTCAAAATAAATTATTGTATTTGCTAGCATATTATTCAAAACCAGAATTATAGTCACTCCAATTTCAGTTGTCTGAAGAGGGAGTGAATCCCTTTATCATGTATGGTGCAGAAACAAGTAATGGATTCACAGTTCCCCACCCCTGTATATTCATATCTCCACACAGGAGGGATGATATTTTGTTAAATACATTTTGGAATTGCTTTCAAATTGGAATTCTTGGCTTTTACCTGAAAAACTATAGTCGTTGCTGACATGGGTAAAAACATCTGTTTAATTTCAGATAGATGTTTTCTTTCTGCAGATGTATGCTAGAGGAACTGAAAAGTTATATATAAATAAAATAGGGAAGACAGGCTTTTCCATGTTGACTTTAATACTTGCTTCACAAACAAGAAATGTTTCTCTTGGAGCTACCTATGCAGCATACTGTCAAGTTTCTTGAACAGTTTTAGACTTCTGTTCTATTAGAATCCTATGAGAAAGTTTTCTACTTTTCTTTCTCTAAAAGGTTTGCATGTATTGATACTGATTGTATCTCCTGTCCACCCATATTAATTAGAAATATTTCCTTACCAATTTATACACCTTTTTATTTTTTTTAAGATAGCATGATTTTGCCATCCTGTCTTTATTATTGGTAAAAATCCACATTGCGTTTTAAGGAAGATTTGAATTGTTGTAATTTTTCATCTAATGTTTGCAAATTTCAGTGACTATAAGACACATTCAGCATCACTGGCCTGTCAGCTGAACCTCAAATTCATGTCACTTGTATTCCTGGCACCAAACACGTCACTCTGCATGTTGAAGGATCACAAGGAAAGACAGTGAGCGCTTGAGGTATATTAAAGGATGTAAAAAGGAAAAGGATTACTACGAGTTCAAGATTCTGAATATAAAGGTTGTGAGAACATGCAAACGTGCATTCTCCATTAGCTACTTTCCAGGCCTGCAGTGTGATCTGAGAAAATGCTTATTAGGTCTTGGCCTTGAAAACACCTCCTGGGCTCAGCTCCTGAGCTTATAAAAAACCGCTGTCTGCTCTCAGGAACTCCTAACAAGCTTCTGTTTTTCTCATGATCAGCCTTGGTAAATATTTCTGTGGCCTGAATGGCATAACATTCCTATTCTCACAGTTTTAAAGAAAGTGCCAACCCAAACTGTGGCCAGGATGAAACGCTGTTGTGGCTAAAGCCCACTCTCCTGTGACCCCATACACAGCGTTCCCAGATGGGGCCCCTTGAGCTCTCCTGTGACTGCAGCGGCCCCAGAGCAGCAATGTCCCTCTGAGGGGCCTCTCAGAGCCAGCACACCCTCAGGTTTGCTGTACCTGGAGGATCACTGAACCATGATGTGTCTGGGGCTGATCCCCTCACTTCTCGAGGCTCGATCCTTTGCCTGTCAGGAGATGAAAACATCCAAAGTGAGTATTTTCACTGACCTCTGAGGGGAATTTTTCCACAGGTACCTTATCTTGCACTGACTATTTCTGTCTATGTGCATACCCTTTGTGCATATACTATAAGAAATACGGAATTAAGTTATAGTTTTGATTTAGGCTAAATGCTGTTTATCTGTTACATTGTTAAGGTCAAATATAAATTAAGTTATAAGATAAGTTAAAGTACCGTTAAGTTTAGGTGTTGTTAAGATTTAGGCCACATTCCTTTTCATCTTTGTTTATCCTGTCTTTACACACAGACACACACACACATCTCCAGGTAGTTTCCATTCATTTCTGTTTTGATTGCCTGGATTTTGTTTGGTGTTGTTGCTTGCTTTCCCTGTTTTTCTTTTCCTTGTGCCTTAGTTGCCCCTTGTAAGTTGAGGGAATCTTGCCAACAAATCTGTTGTGTGTTGTAGTTTAATATGAAATCTGACTTTTGCTCATGCCCTTGCTGATGATTTTTTGAGTGGTCTCAAGCACACGTTTGGGACAACCAAATAACCTTTAACGTTTTACACCACAATAAAGATTTTGTTTTGACTTTCTTTGATTTCTCAAAATTACTTCAGCAGTAGTCGGTCTTCTCAAAACTTTTGATTATACACGTGTTCGAGTTAACATCTCAGTTTTGTGGTCCACCAGGTATATTCTGCTAATTTTAGGATGGCTAGTAATTGAAAGAAAGATGTACAGCCAAGACTGATACATAAAGATTTGGATACAGTTCACTAATTACCTAGAATAGCTGCATAAATCTCTTGGATGCAACCTGACATTAAAAGAATTTTCTTTATAATGAGCTAGAGAGGATTTGAAATAATTTCTTCAATTCAGGTTAAGTTATATTTAGTGAATAATTTTCTTTTTTCACACAGAATTTAATCCAGCATTAGTATATTACTGACAGAGACAAGCTAAAAGCTCCTTTCAAAGGAAAAATTCCTTTCATGATGATCTTTCCCAGCCGCTCAAAATAGATTTTCTTATAATTTCCTAATAAAGGAAGACTCTTCTTTCAAGAATTTTTCTCTGTTCTAAACTCTTTCCTACCTAGCAAACATCCATTATTCCTTATTGAGTGCTATACTTTATTCTCACAGTACAAACAAAAGTACAACCATTGTATTTTTCTTCTGATTCTTTTCTATGTAACCAAGAAATTGTGTAGCTTTATAATTCTGCACAATGTGGAAGCATTTGCTCTCTGTCTTCAGTATGGGGGATTAATTTACAGCCAGACTGACCCAACAGACCTGAAAAATCTATCATAGACATAGAAAAAGAAAAGGGAAAACCTATATTCTTTCTACATTGAAATCTATAGAACCTCTAAGCAGAGGAAATACTTTCTTTGTCCCTTTCTTTTGCGGGTTGTCCCCAGCATCCCTAGAGCCCTTGTGAGTGATTCACATCTTGGAGAGAAGAATCACAGAACTGTATAATGGTTGGAAGTGACCTGAGCCAAGATCTAGTTCCAACCTCCCTGCCGGAGGGATGCAGGGCTACAATCCACTAGATCAGTTTGCTCAGAGCTCTGTCTAACCTGGCCTTGCACAGCTCCAGGGATGCGGCATAATTAATGCATGAATGAGGTACGGAGTTTTCCATATCTGGTTTGTACTTCTGAAATGCATTCAGCTGCTCACCTTTCATTGGAATGATGTTGATAACCACAGACATAAGTAGATTTCAATCTGCTAAATAATAACATCTCCCATCACCCTGGTGAATCCAACACTCCAACATGTTCCATTCCCCCACACCTCCAGGGAAAGCTCCCAGCCAATGGAGGAAGCCAGAGATCTAAAGCATCATGGTTGGAAGGTCTGACCTACAAATACCTTGCTTGGCCATGGGCAAAGTTTTCCTTGCTGTTAAAAACAGGTTCATCCCTGGTGGCAAATACAATCCTGGAGAAGAGAAAGGTATTTCCAAAGGTATCTGGAGGCAAACTGGGAAAGCTGGGTAAAGCTGGACAAAGGAGAATTGTGGAGTCACTACTTACCAGTACTCATTTTTTCCCACTGAGTTTCTTAAAGAGAGTAGAAAGTAGAAAAAGTAAAAATATCTTATTTTGTTGGTGGATAATGACAGGGACAGCCTATGCTATTGTGCAAAGCCAAATAATGGCTATTATATAATTATAATAGTGTTATTGCTCTCCACTTTACTTTCATCAGAGTTTTCTTTGTGTTTTACAAGATACTAAACTTAAAATATGGCATTGCAATACTGTACCAAGAAAAAAAAAAAGCATCAGGCTTTTATGGGTTGCATTTATGCAATCCTCAGGATACTGGCAGTGCAAATATTGGAATTTAAATAATTAAAAAATAAGCAAACAAAATAAACCACAATAATTTGGAAATCCAGGCACTGTCTTTTCAGGATTTCTTATCTCACAAATTTCCAGTATTGGAAAAATCTCAAAATGGGATTGCTGGAATAAGGGACTTTTCAGACTGCCAAAGTTATATACACATATCTCTGGCTCTTATAATGCAAATTATTTCCACTGAAAACAATATTCCGTACCCTTTAAAAGTAAGGGAGAATATTTTCTCTGGAATATGCCGAGGAGTTTACCTACATAATGTAGCTTAAAGCAATGTAGCTTGCATAGCTTTTCTCCATCTTGATTGTCACTGGTACCACTCCTTAAAAGTGCTTGAGACATTTGTACGAACAATTGAAAAGAAGAACAAAAAAGCTTAACCACCTACCCATGAAAAAAGCCTAACTACCTAACCATGAGTCTTCTGGAATGGGGCACCCACAAGAAAGATGGTGGGTTCTTAAAAGTTGTTCTGTAACTTTTCATATTGATATTTGATGTGGGATAGAGCTAAGAAAAGAAAATCTTTAACAAATAAGAAATTTTGAAGACGGATAAAACATTTATTAATTCTGACTACTGATTTTGAGAGCAGATGTAAAACTTATTTTCTGCGCATGCTGAATAGATACAAGCTACAGGTCTTAGCAAAACGCTGAAAGCTAACCACCAATTAAAAAGAATTCTGCAATCTACCATTGCATTTTCCAGCAATAAATTGACTGGAAAGTCAAGTTAAGTGACTTAAATTCACTGTTGTCAGTGGTAACTTCTTTTTATTACAACCTAATAAGGTCAGTGCTTAGCTACTATGACTCTTCCTACTACAAAATCATTCTCAACAATCATAGCATGAAATTATTTGTGAAGTCCCTTCATTTAATCAGCACTCTCAAATGCGGAACAAAGCTCTGCAGCCATGAAAACAGGTTTTGAAACATTGTTGAAAGCAGAACACTGATGAAAACCACTGATCTTTTGTTTCTAAAAGAAAAAAAAAGATCTGTTTGAAGATAGGTGCAGGTAATTTATAAGGTATTTATAAGGTAACTAAATAATATGCAGCACAACACTGCTATCAGGTGAAAAGTATTCTGGTTGGGCATTGGTTTGGAATAACTCATTTTGGGTTTGTCCTTCTTCACTAATCTGAAACATATTTCTTTGAAGTCCTGACATACCCAACTTGATTATAAAGACTTCTGTTAGATTAAGCACCACAAAAAAAAGCAGCACACAAATTTCTTAGTATAACAGCTTCCAAAGGTGTTGATGATAGGTTCTGGTGGTTTGAGGTTGGAAGAGAAGATATTTTGTCATAAAATTGATGCCTTAGGATTTTAGCTTTTATATTTTCCATGTATTTGTAATCCTGCAATTCTCAAGTGTATAACTCTAACTCCTTATAAAGTGTTAGCTACTGCTTTCCCATTTTGGTCAGACAAAACAATTCCTCTGTAGGCCTGGGAATCAAGGACAACTCATTGTCTCAGGCCCCAAGAAATGTAAACAAAAGTGAGTTGGGTGAGGAGCAAACTTGGGGTAAATGACTTCATTAACTGAAGCTGTAATTGGGAGATTAACCACCAATATGCAAATGTAACAAACATATGAAAGTGTGAAAACCTATGACAGGTGTAGCCTCTGGATGTGCTTCGTCTACCCTTAATGTACCTGAAGGCCCCTCAATAAATACAACTGCTTTTTATTCTCTTAATTTTATTCGGCCTTTGTTTTTAGGTAACCAAAAAACTCCCATCTAAATCTGTGCTAAGACTTAAGGGGCTGGTGTCATCATCCCTTTTATTTCAATAAGAGCTGGTATAATTATATAAAAAATTAGAACAATTAACTCCCATGCAGAATTAATAAATCCTTAGAAAATTTAAATATCTGAGAGATTTTTTCCTTTCTTATTTCCTGAAAAGCATCTTGACTGACAATACTCAAAAGAAGCTGTTGGTGTGTCCTGTTAGTGACAGTCTTTGTCCTTGCTGTGGTGACTAGGTTTGAAAAATTGAGAATGGAGCAGTTCAGGACACACATTGCAAAAGATCAGATACAAAAATACACAACAATTACATTTGCAATTGCTCATTTGCTTGCACATTTATCTTTTGTGGCAAAATGTAGGGTCCCATCTTTCCCAACAGTGAGATTTATAAAAACCCCTATGTTAGTGCTGGTGAATGTGCAGTGGTGTCAGGAGAGAGAACAGCCTGCAACATTTTCATATATGTGTGACATATACAACCATAATGCCTGTAAGGATCAGTGAGCACTGGTCCACGACAAACTTGCTCCCCAATGACAGAACTGAGTTAAGCTCTTCCCAGTTTAGAGGTGGAGGGGTATTTGCTCTTTGAGCTGGAGAGTTCTTCCAGAGTAAGAAATACAACAGGGCATTCAGGAGACCTTGCAGCCTTTGAATATGGTAAATCAAGGTTTGATTTTCTTTGCAGAACTGGGATGCAGTCAGCCTATACGTCCTCCCTGCAATTTTAAGTCTGCAGGGCAAATATGTGCAAGCCAAAGTTGTGCATATGGAAGAGACAGAGCATATACAAAGCATGCTGCAGGTAGAGCTTTGAATTTAAAATCTCTGAGTTCAGAGTTGAAGCCCAGGTGTGCTGGTTGTTTTCTCAGCAGATGTAGCTCTTTTCAATTAAGTTTATAAGCACATACAACTTGTTATGTCATTAGAAGTTACTAAGGAGTTTCTCCCTCCATGGTGGTATGCTGGATACTGTGTGTTTGACTGGATGCTATCCTTTTATTTCCTCTGCAGTTGCCTTTTCTTGTTTGTTTGTTGTTTGTGGGTTTTTGTTTATGTTCTTCTCACATCCTCTTTGTGTTTCAAGAACACAGTTGGATTCCTAGAATGAATGTGCTTGAGGATTTTTCAGGTAATCCAACAGAAGAAGAGAAAAAATTTTGCTTCTTCTGTATTTCTTTCATCTGGACTTAACACCTATAACATTTTCTTTATTTTTCTTTCAAAGTTTTAAAATGAAAAGCAACTGCAATTTACAGCTAATATTTGCTAATACCTTAGAATAAATTGCAAGGTAAAATAATAATTAATCTGCTTGATTAATCCCTGGTCTGCTGAGTGTGGAGAGATCCATATTCTCCTGCTTCTTTATATTAAAAGCACTGAATAGTATGAAGCACTCCACTGTATTTTATGGCCTTTGAGAGATACTGGCACATTGTGAAAAGTTACAGGTTTTATAGAAACCAGCTTTGACCAGTGGATATGATGATTCTACAGAATCTATAGTCATAATTTTATCCACGTGTATATATTATGAATTACTTTTAAAGTGACAAATGTTCAAAACCAAATTGGAACATTTTTGAAGGGGCAAAATCATCAATTCAGACCATTTCTAAAAGTCTTCACCTTTGAGAAGTAAAACAGTGCCTTTAAAGCTGTTTTTGTTCAGCAATGATCCTTTAAATTTGGGGCAGTGGCAGGAGCTGTGGGTGACAAGTGCTCAGGAGTCTGAAGCTCAACACCATGCCCCTATGGATGTGGCTGAAGTAATAACAAGTTTTTCTGGAGGGCTGCATGGGTCCTGGAGGGCCATGCAGACCAGTTTGCATTCTCAGTTGTCTGTTCTCCTTTGACCCATGGAAGTTTTGGGCCAACAGTGCAAAGGAAGCTCGGGAAAGGCCTTATTTTTCTCTACAATTCCCTGAAAGGAGGTTGTAGCCAGGTGAGGGTTGGTCTCTTCTCCCAGCTAAAAAGCAGCTGGACAAAATGCACTGGGGTGGTTTAGATTGGTTATTAGGGGGAAAAATTTGCATCACAGAAAGGCTGACCAGGCATTGCAACAGGCTGGCCAGGGAAGTGGTGGAGTCACCATCACTGGATGTATTTAAAATATGTGTTGATGTGGTGCTTATGGATGGTTTAGTGGTGAAGTTAGGCAGTGCCAGGTTAATCATTGGACTCAACGATCTTAGAGGCCTTTTCCAACCTTAATGATTCTTTGATTTCATGATTCTACCTGCACATGATGGCAACAATCAGGACTGAAGGTGTTTGTAATGGATCTCTTTCTTTTTTTAAGTAAACTCTTGTAGTCTGAACAGGACTAAAATAGCCAAAAAGGTTATTTGAGGGTGAGGGGAGGGATTTGAACTAGACATCCTGACCTTGTAAGAGCCAGACCATTTTGGCTGAGCTTTGATACTGGTTTTCAAGAGGTTTTTCCTGAATCTTGAATTTTTAAAAAATGGTCAGTCCACAAAAGCAAGGATTACAGTTCCATTTTTTCCCGACTTTCTGCTCTAAGTGACAAAAGAGCTGGGTGGATTGTTTTAAAGGTAATCCCTGAGCACTTATCTTTGGCCTCCAGATAGCACAGGCTGCTGCTGAGCAAGCAACCAGCTGTGATGTGTAAACCATATTCATTAGGACTTCTGACAGGCTGCAGTTTAGCTCTGACCTTGTGATTAACAGGAAAATGGAAAGGGTTTGTGTGCAGGGTGAAGTTTTAATCTCCACCCAGGAGTTGCCTAAGTAAATCCTATTAGAAAGAAGAGGATCTGAGCACATGGGTTTCACATGTGATTTTGAGCATATCTGTATTAAATTCTTTGTGTGAATTACGTCAAACCGCAAGGCTGGTAAACTTAAAACAAAATATTGTGTCACACTGCAATTCAGAAAAAAAATGGGTTAAGAGATTTTATTTTACTTTGAAAGTGCTTAGATACAATTTTAGAAGGATCTAGGTATATTGAGGATTAATAATTTAAATCCTTCTTTCCTATATTTAACTTTCTTTACCACTGAATTTTAAAAAAAGATGTAGTAAAATGCACTGTCACCAATTTTGTGGCAAATGAAATTGCTACCATTGATGTACATTTAGCCTCTAATAAAAAGGGATTTCTTTTTTTTTTTTTTTTTTTTTTTTTTTTTTTNTTTTTTTTTTTTTTTGGAAGGGAACAGTTAAGATGACACGGGAAACTGTACTAGTGGAAAGCCAATAAACTATCAGAGCAGTGCAGGATGCTGTTGCCTTTGTCCCAAGAAGACATGACTAAGATTCAAAAGTGTTTCAATTCCATAGCTAAGACCAAAAGCCTAAGTCCTCTTCTGATGTCTATATGTTTGCCAGATATTTTTCCCATTAGTAACAGTAGCAGTTAAATACTAAGAAATCTGGTCTGTAATTACCCTCTGACCTTAATTTTGAGCAGTTAATTATGAAATATGGGCTTTTTTTTGTTTGTTTTGGGTTTTTTCCGCCTGTAATGAAGTGTTGTTATAATGAGTTTAATTAAGCGAAAATGCATGTTGGCCTGCAATGTTACAAGAGGTTGCCATGTGCCAATAAATCATAATTAAATGTATTTAGTGTAATTGAAGGTGTCATTCACAATCTTGTTGCTTGTAAAAAATGTTAATTGTCTCCTTAAATGGCAAGCCCCTCCAATTATAAAGAAAATGAACCAAGAGCTCACTTTCACTAACCAACAGCAATGCAATGTTTACTTTACAAGGAATATTAGTGTTTTATTAATGAGCAGTTATTAAATATGGTAAAATAAGTGGTAATATTTGGGGTGCCTGGAGAGATTTGAATGTGAACTTTTTTTTTTTTTGAAAAATGTTCTTTGATTTGCTGGTTGTTTTGGTGAAGTGTAGTTATGGTGAGGGCAGTGACATCTGCTGAAATGTAGAGAAGAATCCCCAAAGAAAGCTTTGTGGCTTAACAGGACAGAACAAAGCAGTTTAAATATGAACTATGTGAACACTGTTCATTATGAGTTAAGAACTAGGACTCTTAGGGGTCAAATGCATAATTTAAAAGTATGCAGTGAGCACATGATCTGGGATTATTCAGGTGAGTAATACCACACTGTTGTAGCTTCACTGAACCAGTATTTTAAAAAGGAATATTTTGTTGTGGGCTGCTTGTGTGACAGTCTGTGCTCACACATCTGCTTTTAAATTAGGCTTTTGTATACAAAAAAATGTGTGCCTGTCCTACCTGTAAATTTGAGGAAGCGTTTAGGGGGAGAATGAACTTTTCTTCTTGTGTATTTGGAGAACATGTAGCATGTTAGTGCAATGAAGGACAATAGCCCCTGCATACCAGATTTTTATTTTCACTATGCCATAGTTCCTTCCCCCTCTCCACCACTTCAATGCACTTTTCTTAATCCCATATGGGTTATTGTTAAAGCCAAAAGGAGGGGCTCAATTCTGCTTTCATGGTAGTGTCAGCATCTCTGATAGCTTTGATTTAAGTTTAAACTTTGCAGACCTCTGTATTAACAGAGGACAAATGCTGCATGTGCAAGTGTGCAGGGGAAAGAAAGAAAGATATGAAAGTTTGATATTGTAACTTTTGGATTCTTTTGAGTCCAATTTACATGCAAGGTAGAAGAAAGTTTTCCATGTGGAACACTGTCATTATTGAATTAAAGTTGTAAAAGTAGAATTATTTTATTTGTTTCTCCACTTGTGGGCCTCAGTTTCTCCAGTCTTCACAATAGACAATTCTGGGAGAGAGGGATTAGAAGCAGCTGCAGGCCTTCGTGTGATCTGAAGGGCACAGTAGGAGTATAAAGAATTTAAATATAATTCATTTTCTTTTCCTTTGCTCCTTTTTTCCCCATGTCATTCCACATGAGAATCAATCAGTCATTCAGAGCCATGGACAATGACCCCCTACCTTTCAGAGCTCATATCCAAAAATCCTTTGGCAAAGTCCAGACTTGGACTCCAGCTATCTCAGCACTGCTGGAAGTCACATTCTACACTGTTGGACTTTGGGATTCATGAATGGCAGGCTTGCACTGTACACCGAGTACCTTCAATCATTTGTCAGAAACGTTGGCTGATCACTGTCTGAGCACTATATACTTCCACTTTTGTTTTAACGCCTTTTCAGTTTTCACAATGAGGCTGTGGAACCTCACTGGAATGAAGTTCCTTTCTGATTAAAATGTCTTGTCTTTAAATCCAGCATTGCAGCAGGGATGCCAGCCTGAAGGGCACAGCATGGCCAGGGTACACTTCTGGTGATTGATATAACTTCACTTCCTTGATGATCGTCCTGAATAAATCTCCTCAGTATTTTCAGACATGATGTAGATGCCCTTTACATCCATATAAATCTTCAGCCAGGAGAAAATTAGCCAAGTCCAGACATTGATCTTGTGAGGTAAATTGTACCTAGGCAGCAGGAGATCCATTGATAAACAGTGAAGCAATGCAGATAACTTACCAGCTTACTTTTAATCAATGCAGCTTCTCACAATGTATTATTCTGGCAATGGGTCTAAATCACTGTTCACTATAAGAGTTGTTTTTAAAACCTTTTAATCTAATTGGAAAATCTTCCTTTCTACTGGTAATAAACACTCACTAAACTGTCTGCACCTAATTGAGCTGTAGTAATTTATGTGAGCTCCCCACTGCTTTTTCTCCCTTTAATCAGACAGACTGCTTTACATCTTTAACTAATGAAACCTAAGACTTCGCCAAGAAGATTTGATCAAATGTCACTACCGAATAAATCTTCATTAACACTGACATGTCCCACAGCCTCTCCATGTCCCTTTTCATCATTAACTCAGAGCAACATCATCACAGAAAGGTGATGGCCACTACTTTATTTACATATATAATTAAGCTGTAGTCAACAATGTCACACTAAATAAGAACTTGAAAAAAAAAATTTATTGTAGGTTTTTGTCAGGACATAATGATACTAACTGCAGTGAAGCATTTTTTCCTAGAAAGGAGATCTCAGCCCTAGACATGTGCTAGAAATGCCACCAGCTGCCATGTACGTTCCTAAAAGTCTTCCCTGTAGTAAAGCTGTTCAGATCTGTCTTTATCCTTGATAAATAAGAATTCCTGCCCACCTATCAGTGCTTTGCAGAGATTTTCAAGTCAGCTTAGGTAGTGAAAACTGTACAACTGCTTCCCACAGGAGTATTAGGAATCCACATGTGTAGTACCAGCACAAGCCCTTTGATGCTATTGCTGGATATAACATAAGCAGCACCTGTCACTACTAAACAGAAAAATAAAAGGTGGTACTCCCATGCTTGTGTGGGAGAGAATGAGAGAATTTTCTAGAGTAGGCCAATATTGACCAGAACTAAAATTACAGGGGAAAGAGAAGCAAACCAGTAGTCTGTGAGGCAAAACAAAACTGCTTTTTGGATTTTCCCTAATGGCATACATGACTTTTTTTATGCATAAAAAATCAGAGGTGCCAAAGGAAATGTTCAGAATACCAGCTGTAGGTATTTCAGTATGCTCAGCATTAATTCCACATATAAAATTGATTCTGTACTGTCTTTCACTGTAAAGTCAGGTGGATGAATACTTTGGAAAGTCTTTGTGTTGCTCATCAAACACTTAGTAAGTGGTAAAAGACAAAAAAGAGTTAGGAATGTGACTGCTGGTACTTTAATGGGAACTGGGATGAGTGTTGAAGCATGAATTGGGAAATGCATGTTAAAATGGAGCTGGGGACGGGGACCGTGATGGCAAACACAATAATTGCTAAACTGGACAAAAAGGAGCAGTTCATAGTGGATAGTGGTAAGGTCAGATAGGTTGAAGAAGAAGATGATTTTGACAGTGGAGTTTATCAAAAGTTTTGTGTCTGGCAGGTAATGCAGGCAGGACAGACTGAACAAAGCCACAGATGACCTGGCTTTGTCGCCCCTGATTTTCTTGCTTTCAAGTGTTTGAACTTTTGCAGCACCATTCTCACGCTGCTTCATGTAAACAATGTGTATTCTTAGAATTTATCAGTATGTTTTGCATAGTTGTTCTCTGAGAGGAGAACGTGACTGGTGGTCATAGTGACCAATGGAGTCAGGAGGTTGTAACCTCCTTGGGCCAATCCTGGCCCTTTGTAAAAAGTGTATATGAGTTATCAGACTCAGATAATAAACGAGCCTTCCATGTTTGATCTTGCTGCTGCCTGCCGTCCTCTGTGAAGGTCCACACCCACATCTTAACGTGTTGCTCCTCAAAGAGAACAGGTCACACTGGCTTGGCATTTTTCCTTGAAAGGCTTCCTGAGCTATGGTTTGGCAGGGTGCACGCGTTGGTTGAATTGGACCTGCTAAGCTCAGCAGACATTTTATGTCTGCAACATCTACTGGTAAGATATATATATATGTGTGTGTGTGTGTATATGTATGTGCATGTGGGAGCATGTAGTGTGTCTGACTCTTTCACAAATGCCGTGTGTGAGCGTTCTTCTAAGAAACCCTCTGGTCCTTTCTACCATCAAAAAATTTTTAATGGCATGGAATTACAGCAATTGAGTCAAGGTGATGAAACAGGAGGCAGGACTAGGATGGATAAAATGAAACTTTCATGCTTGCTTTTTACACCATGTCATGTCACCAAAGGAAAACTTGATATTTAAGACAGAGAGAGTGCATTTGGATTTTCTTTAGGCCTTTGTTTGCTGTTAGCAACTTTTAAAACTATTCATCCATGAATAATATTTTGTAAGATTAATAATACTTTCCGGAATATGTTTAACAATCACCATCTGGCCTTCCATCTTAGACAAACCACTTAAAATAAATGTCAGTCATAGGTGATTTTGGAGCACAGCTGGACCCTGAACAAAATTTTGTTTTCCAAGGGCAGACTTTAGCTAAAGATAGCTCTGCTCCCTTGCATTCCTGAGGGATTTATATTGGGTTTCTCTAGTACTTGAAGATAAAAGGGAAATTCATAGTAGATGATTCATATTATGTGAATTAGTTAGATTCTGTATTTCTTTAATCATGAGAAATAGTATCAGTTCTGTTGTACAAAAATACTCTGACTGTGGAAGGAACATTGTTTGAAAGGTGAAGATGAAAGTACGATTGCTGAGTACACTTGGAAAGATGGAAACAGGTGGAGATTTCAGAGATATCTGCTAGGTTAGCAAATATCCTGTGGTTACACTGAGTATGACACATGTACCGTGTATATTTCAGAAGGGCTTGGTATCTACCATACAAATTCCAAAACCAGATGATTTTAATAAGGAAATAATTCTGTTGCAGATACAGTATCTTGGTGTTATATTTTTGCCTAATATGTAGGATCTCTCATTGGCTAATGTTTCATGTTGGCAAAAAAGGCTAAGTAAGTAGTTGTCGTAAGTACTGAGAAGGAATAGCTACATGATCTGTCAAAGCAAAAATATTGCTTCCAGAACTGCTGAGTTCTTCTATAGCAACTGTAGAAATCCTAAAGCTTTGGAAGGCCCATGCCTGTAAAATCCATGGTATAGATATACACATGCTTCTTGCATACCAGTGTCTATCAGAGAGGATAGATAATAATAAGTTATTACAACTTGGTGCAATAACTCACGTTATAGCCGTGGGTTACGCCTATTCTGCTTTAAGAAATGGTACTGTTTCCTTTGGATACTTGATATACATATGCCAGGAAAAAATGTGTTTATGTGCTTTCTGAGAAACAGACATCACAACACGCATCACAGGATTTTATTCATACATAATTTATCTTTCTGGGCCATTATATCAGCATATCCAGCACATACAATAAAAGCGTATGCGAGCCATTTGGACCAATTGCCTGCCAGGCACTGCTTTCTCTGTTTTCTTTTTTTACTGCTTTAGCCTAGTGAATGTGAAAAACTGCTCAACTTGAGTATGCAAACAAATAGAAACAGCAGATAGGAGCATGTTTTACAGCTTACGTTGTGCTACTGGAAACCTGAAACCTGT
This sequence comes from Sterrhoptilus dennistouni, assembly GCA_013397095.1. Classification (NCBI taxonomy): domain Eukaryota; kingdom Metazoa; phylum Chordata; class Aves; order Passeriformes; family Zosteropidae; genus Sterrhoptilus; species Sterrhoptilus dennistouni. The sequence continues at coordinate 1,284,491 of VWZU01019343.1, read as the reverse complement.
AGGTCAATGACACTGTTTTATTTCTTTTCCAATGATGGAAGAGAGAAAAAGATGAACTACAAGATGATCAAAAAGCATTTTTCCACTGCTGCTCCTTGATATACTATTCTCTGTAATATAAATGCTATAATAAATCACACTTTCTGTTTGTTCCATGTCTTGGGGTCAGTGTTCAGCACACTCAGTGGAACTGGCATTTTTTTTTTATTGTTCCCATGAAAGCCTGTGAATATGCTCCAGCCAGCTTGTCTGATTGTTTGTTCTGCTCAGCTAAGCAAACCATGCAAGTGTGCCTAAACCAAATTACCTGTTTCAAGTCTATACTGGTGTCATTCTAGAAGAGACTCTTCCATCTGTTTCCTTTTGTTCTCTTTCTTGTGTCTTTTTTCCTAGTCATTGTTCATTAGAAGCCATTGAAAACAAAAATAGTAATAAAAAGACATACAGCTGCTTCTAGCAAGCATCTCTGATCTAAATGCCAAAATATTTTAAATTCAATGAATTATGTTTCCTGACCTAAACTGAATTTATTAAAACAGGCAGTATTCTTGGTCTTCAAATTAATAGAATGAAAGGATTACTAATTTCAGGCGTAGAGATCTGTCAGATTTTTTTCTAGTTTTTATGTAACTGGATATGAGATGTTACCAAAGTTATGGTTTTCTTGAAGAATAATTGTAGGGAAAAGTCCACTATCTTAATTGTGTTTGAACCTCAATCACTAGAAATAAACTATGGGCATATTTCTTGGAAATAAGACCTGAATGATAGCACTGGGAAAGTTGGAAAGAAGGAGCAACAAATTTCAAAAAGCATTATATTATAAGCTTGTAAGAACTTGAAATATGTTTTTCTTTCAAGTTTCTGAACCTATGCTAAATCTTTTAGGGGAGTGAATACGTGGAGGGCTTCCTAACATGACTGTGAGACTAAGGGCTTAACGAGCTTCAACTGAGCTGTCATCAGATGGCCCTCTTGAAGACCAGAGCGTAGAAAGAGGTATTCTGAAAAGTATGAAAGAACAATTCTCTTTGATAAGGCATATCATCAACCAACAACGTACAGGTAGATGAGCAAAAATTGAAAGAATGTTTTTGCAATGTTTTACACGCCCTAATTTTTCCTATTGTTGCATCATACTCTCAGTTTAGCATTTTGTACTTTGCTTTCCATGATGGTCTGAAAAAAAACAAAGGACACTCAGTTTCAAAGAATTCAAGATTATGAGATCCCTGTTTCCCCAGGGAAAACAGTTTCATTTGGTTAAGAGTCTTCCTTGCCAGTGAATGCCTAAAACAAATTTTGCTGGATTAAGGATCAGTGTTATTTAAAACTTCCCCTGAATTGCAAAAACGCTAATGAAATCTGTGGATGAGATGATACCTGCCTGGAGTCATAGCTGTGTTTGTCTGATTAGGAAGAAATATGAAATTTTCATTTCTTGAGAAAAAATACAGGTACATGTGCATAGCCTGCATCTAAACAATTTGTGGTTTAACCCCAGCTGAGACATCCACTCACTCATTACCCCCCAGCCTCCCTCCTGCCTCTGGTGTGATGGGAAGAAGAATTAGAAAAAGGTAACCCACGGATTGAAGTAAGAGCAGTTTAATAATTGAAATAAATTAAAATAAAGTAATAATAATGTAAAAGAGGTATGAATAAAACACAAGAAAAAGAAGTGATGCACAATGCAATTACTCACCACAGTCTGAATGATGCCCAGCCTGTCCCTGAGCAGCGATCAGCAGCTCCCAGCCAGCTCCCCACACGTTTACATAGTGAGCATGATTTCCTATGATATGGAATATCTCTTTGGTCAGTTTAAATCTGCTGTCTTGGCCATGCTGTTTCTCTGCCCCTGTGCACTTCCTCACTGCCAGAGCAAGAGAAGCTGAAAAATGCTTGATTTAGAGAAAACACTACTGAAGCAACAGCTAAAATATTTCTATTATCATCATTTTGCTGATACTAAACCTAAACCACATCTCTGTACCAGCTACTAGGAATAAAATTAACTCTATCCCAGCTGAAACCAGGACACAACTGCATGAAGGTAATTTGTCTCTTAAATTTTTTTCTGAAAAAATTCACAACTTCTAGAATTGCAGGATTACTTATTTTACACAGGAATAGAATGAAAAATGAACTCAATAATGTTATAATGTCTCAAATTTGAAGCCAAATCCACATCCTTAACATCTATCAAAAATATCTCCCTTTCCAAAGTTAATTTCTAGTAGGACTTTAGAAAAAATGTAATGTTTGTCTTAACCAATGTTATGCTGGTCTGTTTTGCAAAATCATAGATAACATTCAAAATTTTTCATACTCATAGACTCTCATGATCATTGTTTGATTTGTTATAAGGCAGAGAGAGAAATTAACTGGTAAGTTTGAATCCAAGTCTGAACTGATTTGAAGAGGTTGGTCATACCAATTGGGAATGGTTTGGTACAATATTGAGAGAGATATTTGTTGTGAACATCTAAACCCGAGTAGCAAAGTATTTGTGCTGTACACAGTGCTTTGAGATCCATTTGAGGTAAGACAAAAACATCATAATCAGTAGTACTTTCAACAGAAATTTTTATAGGGTACAATTTGTACGGTTGAGTGACGTCTAAAAAAGTTAGGAAGGTCCTCTTAGTTCAGGTGTCAAAGCCTAACCACATTTTATAAGCTCTTCCTAAATAAGCTCAATCTTTTAATAATGTCAAATGTTCTCAGGTAATAGGCTTTTTCAAAATATTTTTGACAACTGTATTTCATAGTTGAACAGATGATTAACAGGTTTCCTTCTCCACTGTTGTGGTCTTTCTTATTTTATTACCTAATCCAAAATCCACTGAAATTTATGTGTTTCTGTCCCTCAGAATAATGAGCCTTGTTCTGAGATTCTCATGAATGATGAAATCATAAATTCTTTTTTTAAGGACTTTTTAAAATTTTGAATTAAAAATATTTACAGCTAGAACCAGTGTTTTAGGAGGAGCTTTGTAGTATTTTCTGGAGCTGTACTCTATACTTACTGTCTTATCCCCAGTTTTAAACTTCTGCAAAGAAGACACTTGTCAAAGTGAATTTTATACTTTTTATTAGAATAAAAAAAAGATATCTCTTTTCACTATTCTTTCCTCAGTAAAGTGTATATTATGCCCAAAATGTCATTACGTGCAGAGTAGAAAATATGAGTAACTGTTTTACATATTTCACACTAATGTAATTACATTACACAATAGGCATCTCAGATTCTAATAATAATCTCTGATTAATATAATTGCATTACAAGCAGGACATCTCCCTGCAAAATCTAGCTTTTTAAAATCAATCTTTCTTTTTTTTCTCTTAGATCAATTAACTGGAAAAAATATTTACTGTAGCATTTTACAATTAAACTTATAAATACTGTTTGACATCTAAAATCAATTTTTCTATTTTGAAGCTGATTGATTTGCTTGTAATGCAGTTTTCTCCCTACTGCATCAAACTCATACACTTGTGCTGCTGAAGGCCCCCTGTAATTAGTAAGCAGTATCTTTCAGCAGAAGAAACCCAGATGCCAATTTTTCAGTGGGATAACAGCACTCCAGAACACATTGGCCCATAGCTGAGGTGTGTTTTCTAAGGAAACTTCATCTGCATAGGTAAATATGAAATCAAAATTTAAGTTGAGTGAAAGATTGAATAGAAGATAGACTGATGATATGATTGACAGATATAAAAGCATTTTCATAGAGAAAATTATTGGTGTCCCATTTGCCAGAGAAAATTAATAATAAGCTGGAAATTGCAGGTGAGACAGTCTGATTGAGATGTAGGACCTATCTCTTGCAGTGAGAGTGGCACAGTCTACTAAAAGGGATATTGACTGCATAAACAAGACATTCTCTGTCCTTGGTTTTTAGGTGAAGGCTCAAGGTCCAATAAGTCTCAAATACTTTTATGTGTCTAAATAACAAACATCTTAATTGTCTTTGTGGTCAATGGGCAGAAACAGGCACTTGCAGCCAGTGATTCACCAGACAGACTACCCTTGAATGATACAAATCATGCCTCAGATGTGCCTCTCTAACTGTCAAAATTCGGCTGAGATGAATCTTGCCCAAATGCCTTCTCTGAAATATAATTCAGTCATGCTCAAGTGACTACAGTCAGAGCTGGGCTGGTGGACAAATTCTCCAGCCTAACTGAGCCTCTAAGGCTACTACTGAATGAAGACCATTGGGCCCACATGATTTTAACCTCTGTGAGGTGCCAGAGCACCTTAGTACCAAAGTAAATCATATGTTTAATAAAAATTATATATGAGAATATAAATTTAAAACGGAAAAATTTTACTAGTTAAGTGGAAGGCTTCAATTTTTATGCTCCTGCATTATATATCGTTACAATTCTATCCAGTTGTTCATTCCTGAAATTTGGTTAAAGTGTTATATTTAAAAATTTATGGACTAGTTTTCATTCAAATATATTATATTAAAGGCAGGGTATGGCAAAACTTAATCACTGTCATTTATGCCTTGGAAGTAAAAGGTCATGCTATATTTATATTTGCTTGAGTTTATGGTATCATGAACACATGAATTTGATAAAAAGTGGTGCAATAATATTTTGTGAAAATCACAGCCTACCCTGAAGTCAAATGTGAGTGATCCACTGTTCTCTGGGAATTGCAAGAATTTGCAATCAGTTATAATTTTTTTCCCCCCAGGTCCCTGTGTGTCAAGTTTGTTTCAGTTCCTGGGGGTGCCTAGGTGTCATAAAGGGACAGATCTGTTTTAGTATGTACAAACTTCCCAAAGTACAGTAGTGGTTGGGAATTCTTTCCCCCTACAAAACAGGTAACTGAGTTGTAAAACATGGAGTGAAGGTGACATTTTTGTTCCATACGAATTCCCACAGCAAGTAAGCATAATGGATTCTGATCCACAGCTCAGATTAATAAGATGACAGCATGGGAAAGGTACTGATCCTCTCAGGTGTTGAGTTTCTGCCTTCTGACTTCTTTTTCCTCAGGGTTTTATATTTTTTCCTGATGGTAGTTTTCTCTTTAGTTACTCTTAGGCCACTAACACTTGCCTATACATAGGCTGTAGTGGTGTGTTTTTGGTTTTATTAGTTTTATGTATATATTTGTTCCTTGTTTTATATTGTTTTTTATAAGTCGTAATGGTTTGCCCCATGTCACCCATGTTCCACCCTTATTGGCGTTACCCCAACCCCAGTTATGTGTCAATCATAAGTTATACAGCCCCTGAGTCTTGTCTGTCACTTTGGGGTCTCTCCCAAAAGTCTGGAAAGTTCCAGTAAGGGCCCCAAGTGATTGGACAAGACTTTGGCTGTCTCCCCACCCGAGTTATTGATTTGTTACAATGTGGGTCATTTACCTGCAGAGCCATACCCCCTTGGTCCCTGATTTGTCCCCAGTTAAACCCATCCCTGAGTTCCTCCCCAATAAAAGATGTTACTTTGGGGGGTTTCCTGCTCTTTTTTTCCTGCTGCTTCTACCAAGGGCTCACTTCTGCTGAGGGGTGTCTGCTGAGGCAGATACCCTGAACTGAGGTTATCTCCACTGAGGGATGGATAAAGCCAGTGATTGAACCCTGAGCAGACTCCCTCCTTCTTTCCTGCTGTCATCGCTTGACTCCTTCGGGCAAACCAGAACCCAAGGGATCGGTGAGGTTCATCCTGCTACCAAACCGTGCCCTTTACTGTCAAGGTGTCAGGGCTGGCCCAGGCAGAGAGACAAGACACCCACCTCTACAATAGCAAATAACAATAACCTGTGAATGCAATAATAACATGTCTACAACTTCTTACAGTAAATGCAGGATAGGCAGTGGAGCTTAACAGAACTGGGCCCTGGCTAATGAGTAGCTAAACAGCACAAGATTTAGTGAATCCCACATTACAATCAGTGCTGAAGAAGATGCACATAATGCGGAAAATAACTGAGCAGTCATGTAAGGAAGTTTTCTGTGGGGACTCAGATTATTTGTAATTTGGTTGAGTGGTCTTTTCTGGTCAAACTGCCAAAGAGGAAACCACACCTTTGGATGTGGTCGTCTCATCTTTTGAAATGTTGAACCATTTTCAGCTGATCAGTTTTTATCTTGAACTGAATTCATGTAATAAAGTACATCAAGGTAGTTATCATTCCCTTGCTACTTTCTTCCTCTAACTTCAGCCTCAAGATAGCCTCAACTGCTAATTCTCAGCTTTTGCATTAGGGCCTGAAATACTGAACTGTATCTCTCAGATAAAAATAATAATCCTCTGTCACCTACCAGCTTGGGAGGTCTCTTAGCTAGACCTGCACAGAGTGCTCTTCATGCCTGTGCTTTGAGTGTGTCTCCTCCAGAAATGGCATGAGGACACCCTTGGCAAGGCTTCACTTGGCTGCTCTGAAGAAAGGCTCTTACTGACAGTGTGTGACATGAATCAGAAACACAATGTCCTACATAAGGTCTGGCATGGATGGCCACCATATCACTGAGTCTCTGCTTTAATCATCTTGCTGCATCCTTTCTTTTTACTCTACCATGATTTCTTGTCCCTTAGCAACAGAGGATGCTCCAGCCACCCCCAGCCACAGGTTTGCCTTCTGGCCAGGAGTCTGTAGGCACATGGACACGGGAGTCTTGGGAGCTTTCTGGCATCTTGAGACACAGTGGCACACATACAGTTATTATTCTTTATCATTATCTTCCTCATCTTTATCAAAGTGACGACTGCCACTACCACCACCTTCCTGAAATTTGCCCTCTCTTGGCATTTCCCCTCTCTTTGTTCATATCTCCCTGCCACCATTCATTTGTGCTGTCACAGCATGAGCCTAAACCTTGACATCTTTGTTATTACAGATGACAACTAGCAACAGCACTAGCTGCAGAAAGCTATAGCTCCTTCACTGCATTTGGAGACATACCCAAACAACAGGAAACAAGTTTTCCACTTCAGGAATACTATGCAGCTGCATTCTTACTTGTGGGACCATTGCCAGGCTCCAGCCTGTGCTGCCTCTAAGTGCACTCACAAGTTGTTCAGGAGGTTGATACACACGCAAGCACACAGAAAGGGGAGGCAGACAATCCTTTCAGTATGAGTACACAAATAGCATTCCAGTGGTAGTGTAGGGAGGGTTCTGAAGTTTCATCCAAACTGTTGCTGACCACAGGAGGTCATAATAAACATTGCTGCCAAGGAGCTGCCTGCAATACCACCTCAGTCCAACATCACATGTTGTACTGGCTGAATGGATGGTGAAATGCACTGCACCAGAGCATGTGACTTAAACATCATGTCCCACGTAAACTTGCTTCATTTGCAACCAAATGGTAACCTGGCATTGCTCACGTCCTGTATTAATCACAGAATAATAGAAACATAAAATCATCAAGGTTGGACAAGACCTCCAAGGTCATCAAGTCTAACCTTTGAGTGAACACTACCATGCCAACAAAAGATGGCATTGAGTGTCATGTCCAATTCTTTCTTAAATACCTCCCAGGATGGTAACTCCACCACCTCCCTGGGCAGCCTTTTCTAGTGCTTAACTACACTTTCAGTGAAAAAATTCTTCCTGATGTCCAACCTGAAACTCCTCTTAGTGCAGCTTTAGATTATATTTGCTTGTTGTGTTATTAATTACCTGGGAAAGCAGGCTGACCCCCATCTTGCCATTACACCTTCCATTTCTTTTGTTTGCTATGAAATCTGTGTAATACTTTCAATCATGTAACAGGAATTTAATGAACTTTATAGAATTAATGGGTGGAATCCTGAGCTACTGTAAATTTCAATCATTCAGCTGAAGTGAAAAATCTGCTTTGCTTATCTGCATCTGATCGAAACCATTTTAAGATACTGTATTTTCTTTAGAGGAAAACACAGCACTGACCAGACTTATGAATGAGCTCTTCATGTATGGATACTTTAAAGGGATACTATAAGAAAGCAAAGCACTGTTCTTATTCTTTGTAATTATTGTTTTTTAAGTGTAGAATCTCAGGAATGGTGAAATTTTGCTATGACAGATATATACATGAAAGAATGATTGCTTAATGCATACTGCCACAGAGAGATTCCTCCTGTTATAGCAGATTATGGTGGTGTGAGTCTAAGGAGAGGATGACTGATGTAGAAGAGGAATGGACATATCTTGGCCAGTAAGCTTTGGTTCTTTTAAAAATTTATCAGTGGGGTTGATTTTTTGGTGAGTAATGGCTTCAGTGCCTTGGCTGGCTTCCTAAAACCATTCAGCAAGCATCCCTGGGAAGCGCCTCTTTAATCCAAGTCTTTTCTTTTCATCTACAAACTGCCTCAGGATAAGTCTCAGTTGGTTGCGGTTCGGGGGCCCTGGTAAAAGTGTTCAGTGTAGGGAGGCATTGTGCAAGACAGATGGCTCTTATTACAGATCTTTGCATTACAAATCGAGGGTAACCAATCACATGACAGGGGGTCTTGCTCTTGCTTTCTCCTTCCAGGCAGGTGTCCTTCCTATGAAGGTGGGATTTCAGGCTCTTTCCACAGCCAAAAAGCACAGAAAAGTTACAGGAAATGAGCTGCTCGTTTGAAGTGTCTGTGATACTTTCTGACTCAGTATTTTGGTTACGAGCACAGGATAGTAGCTTATCCCAAAGGAGTTTAAAAGAAAATGAAGCAAAGAAAAGCTCTAAGAGAACAAAAACTCCACAGCTGTCTATCCATGCTGAGTTCGATCAATCCTTGACAGTAGTTTAACCAGGAGACAAGATGTTATCTGGACTTTCTAACAAAGAGAGAGGTTTTATCACAATATACTGTATTTTTGGGCAATTGCATTTTAACCCAATTCCACAAGAGGGGTTTTATGCGAAGATATGTGGAATGTTGTTTAGCAAACACCATTTCTATGGATGGCAGTACTTAGCAAACAATTAGTCATCCTTTATATAGTCTGTTTTACTCCATTTTATTGTATCTGCTTTTTTTTTTTACTACTGGATGTTTGATTAAAGACAAGATTCAGGTTTGGAGCCAATGGTTCAGTTTATGACTGCAGAACTGCAATATGAAATGCTGCTGATATCCTCAGAATCAATACATCCCTTGGATAAGACAGCTTTCCAGATTTTAATCTAGCTGGACACAGTTTCAGTGTCTCTCTGTCTCTTCTTGCTGGTACTGATCACAGCACCATTTAGCCCCAGCAGATGGAAAATATGCTCGCCACTTGTGGTTGATGCATGGTTATAAAACATTATGGAGGAAGGCTAGGAGGCATAATGATAAAAGACCAAATTGGGTTTTGGTCCTGTTTTCGCTTTCTGCCTGAACAAAGCACATGGAAAGACTTTTGAAGCAACATGTGGCTGTTCCCAGGTATATCTTACAGCTCAGATGATACACTGGGAGCTGCCATAATGCATATATACACTATATTATATATTCAGTCTTTTTTTGTTGGTTGTTGTGAACATTTTGACACTCATTTGTATGCAAGTTCAAACCAGGACACCAGCCCTGGCCCTCACAACATTAAAATATCTTGGAGATGAATTGAAATGTTACTTATTGGGCCTGCCTGTATCTGGTAATAATGACTGCATCAGAGGGTATCAAGTTCTCTCCTTCACACTATTAATTTTAAACCCTAGGCAGTATATGCAACAGTGTAAGCTTTAGAAAGTCATTCTCCTGTTTTGCCAGTCCCCTAATTACTTCAACCTGCAGTAAAATGTCAGTCTACCTAATTATGTGGTTACTCCTCTCCTGAGTCCAATATAGCCTGCAGGTGTGCACAGTAATGTTGATAGCAGGCCTGACTGACCTAGCACCTTTCAGTTATTACACTGGCCTTTTGCAAAGTTGGCCAAACCTCTCGTGTCTTCAAGACACTGTTATTAATTTGAACTTCATCAGACAAGGCTAGATCGGAAACTTTAGCAGAGTACAGGGAATTGTGAGAGTAAGGCTGGAGAATCTTATCTAGACCTAGAATGTGTCCAATTAAGTAGGTAAATCTTAAGCTTTTGGGATTTTTCAAAATATCTTAGCAATTTGACTCTGAATGATCTGTTTTAATTAATTCTGTGGATCCAATGTACGAAAGAGAATGTACTGCTTGTTACTCCTGTAAGGAGTTTTGTGGTATAATTGGCTATTACTCTCGTTCTTTTAGAGTTTTCTTTAATAAAAAAACAAACAACAAAATGTGCTCCTAAAACAACAGTTCTACACTGTCCCTATTTACTGTGTCTCAGTGATAAATAGAGAAGCTGCATTTAAAACTGCTAAAAATGCATCAGGCCCTAACAGGAGCCTAAGCCTGTTCAGAATAGGTTTGGGATGCAGCTCTTTATACTGAATCAGATGAATAGGGAAGTGATGTTTCCAAATATCTCTCCAGTTTTATATTCAGACAGTGAATTCTGTGAAGGCCCTATTCTGTATGGGAAGAGGTGTGCTGTATAGGTCGAATACCTGAAATATATATATATTTTGTTAGTACTTCCTGTACTAACAAAAATTAGTTTGTATGCTGAAAAGCCTGTGGGAAGTGAACACAGCTCGAGCCTGTTGAATTGTTTGAGGATTCAGAAGTGGTATGTTAAATTTGAACGGATGGGAAAAATATCTGTGCACTTCCTAATTTTGACCAGAAGAGGAAGTACCATCATGTGAAATACCATTCCTACAACAGTTTTCAGCTGACTGAGAGTACCATACAGATTGTCGTGCAACTCTACATCCCCAAAATTTAGTGAAGCTTTGTGTAGAAAGCTTTTCTAGGCTCCAAAGCAGGGATAATTTATTGTATAAATTAATAGGTAGACACAACATGAAAAAGAAAAGAAGACCATAAACCAATAGTTGGAAGCAATCATGAAAGCTAACAATTTTGTGTCCTTTGCAATATCTATTGCTGTGGGAGCCTGGCCAGTTCAAGTGAGTATGCTTAACATTTAATACTTCAATTAAATACTTAATACTTGAAGTATTAAATTTAATACTTTAAACAATCAGGGAATTGGGTGTCCAGTACTTAGAGAATGTCTGTAGGATTTTTTGATTCCCATAATGACTTATGAATTTCTCAGTCCCAATAATTAATATCTAACGCATTACTCTTCCAGACTGCATCCAAAATTTTTTGTTATCTAAAAAACGCTACAGCCCTTAGATTTTTAAACACAACATCATAAAACTCAGATTGATTTTTTTTTCTCATGGAAAAAATGATACCCTAAAGCATTTTTTTATTATCAAGTCAGCGTTTGATCAAACAAAGATTTTAGGGTTTTTTTCGCATGTATTATTATAGTCTCTCATCCAGTTTTCCGATCAGCTCTACTTATTTTGGAAAGGAAAAGAATACCGGAAAACTACAAACATAAAATCAAAGGCTTTCTGGATATTAGTATTTCTTGTATTCTACTGATAATACATCATGCAGCAGCATAATACTAGAAATTGTATAATAGGGTAATGCTTTGGGCAACTCCGGGCAGAGATGCTTTATAAGAGGTGAATCCCATATGACAAGGGTAACCATTTCACTTTAAGCATTTTTGGTACATTTTAAATAATAGCTACTTACTTAGGGAAAGGAATAATACATTATTTATTCTCTAATATGAGGCCACTGCCTGTGCAATGAAAACCTCCAACCAAATTGACAAGGGGAGCTGGAACTGTGGGCTCAGCATAGGCTAAGAGCATCACATTCATTACAAATTTAGATGGTAAGATAACACCTTCCCAATGAGAAAAGCTGCTGAAAACCCCTGGCCTTTATTAATGGGCCTCATGAGTCAATCTGCAGCAGTGATGTATCATCCTCATTTAAGGAAATGATGTGCTGTGAAAATGCATAATTTTAAAGAGCAAGAGTGTGGATTGAAACAAGTATACACCATAAGGAAGCTCAAATCTCTCATGATGTATGCTGATTTTTGGGTGGTCCCCATTTGCACGGCTGTTTAAGCAAGCACTCTAAATGGAAATGCACTTGACATTTTTGTGACTAGCTGTAATCAAACAGCATTAGAATTCAGCTGATCTCACAGAAGACGATTAAACAAATTTCTTGTTTGTTCCCGGTTCTTTCTAATGGGAAAATGGAGGGAAAAGACATGCTGATGAAAATGATCCCAGATGGAAAATGGTGTCTTAAAAGGAGCTTGGAGAGGAATGACAACTTCCTGTCCCTTTTCCTAAAGCAAGAATCCCATCACTCTATAATGCCCATAACCATGGGAGCCAGCATTCCCTTACAACTGTCAAGCAGTCTTACAGAATGAACACTCAGTGAAAAGCCTTAGGATTTAGCCTTACTCTGACACTGTTGGGTGCTAGAGGAGGGAAAAGTAACCCCTCTGGTTTTCAGAGTAGTTGTGTGCATGCTTTTCACACAGTGAGAATAAACTCTGCTACCTGGTAGCACAGGTAGCTGCTTCCTCTCTCAGACCATAATATTTGAAGTAGTGTGTCTTTCAGCATCTGTGAAACTTGTTACTGCAGTAACAATAAATAATGAATAATAAATTCTATATTGAGTTCAGTATCCAGTATAAAACGCCAAATGGTCTTCATAAACCCTCTGGACTTTCTAAAGGTTTAAAATCCTAGCCTTGGGCTACAGCAGTGTTTGGGTCTCTTGTACAGTACTTTGAGAGATCAGTTTACTTTTCTGGGCATTCATTTACTTCAGTGAGTGCTTTTTCCTGTGGTTAATACCACTGGGGTACCAGGGGATGAACGTCATCCTTGTTACGCTGGGAGAGCAGTTTGACAGAAGGTGGTTTTGCAGGGTTTTCTGAAGGCATAGTTGATGTGCAGCAAGTCTCTTCTGTGGCTGTGGCTGCAACATTCCTGCAGCTGGCAACACTTGGCCCCCTGCTCTGCTGCTACTGCAACACAGTCATCTGCCTTGTCCCAGAGGGTGGTAGCTGTGCTGGCAGCTCGTGGGGCAAAATTCAGTTCACAGCTTATAGAGACAGGCCTGGTGATTGTTGTGATGTATAGGATCAAGATTTATTTCCAAATGGGAGCTGCATTTTTGTGTATGTTTGGGTGTCGGAGCAGGTCTTTGACATGTGCATTGACATAAAACTCCAGAGAAGTCAGGCAATGGAAAATGTTACTGGTAGTGGGGCAGCAGTGTGGCCCGCGTGGGACCCCGGCAGCATCTTCATTTCTCTGCTTCAGCTAGAAATGCCTGAAGAATCACTAAGGTGTTCTGGCTGAACACCTTAGCTGGTTAACTATAAAGACCATTCAAAGGTGAGAAATTAGTCTTTCACCTGCTCTCTCCAGAGCAGGGTTCTTGCAGATCATTTGGAGATCTTTGAGGTAAGTAAACAAATCCCTGCCCCTGCCAAAGACACAGAAAGAAAAGGGCCCTGTGACCAGGTGGATGGGTAGTTGGCACAGCTGATTTCAGTGCTTGCAGAGAGGGGAAAACTGTTCTGGGAGGATAGCACTTCTTTGAGCTACAGCCAGGAAAATGCTTCTCACAAAAACGACAAAGCAACTTGTTAGCTGGTCAGAGGTCTGCCAAGATTGGGGTTTGCAAAGTTTAATTCTAGTCAGTGCTAGACAAAACCAGTTTCCTCTCACAAACAAAGGTATTTACATTTGTGAGAGACGGGCTCTCTGTTCCTCATGCACAGTCATCTTGCTGGCTTGGCTGGGGGCTGCGCCTGGGAGGTGAAGGACAGTAGGATTGGAGCTGGAAGGTGAAGGCAAGGAGCAGCAGTCTTACTGAACAAAAGCTCTTGCTTATATACCTGCCAGGGTATTCCAGCTCAGGGGAAGTTCAGGGCAGGAGATTCTGCCTTCCTCAAAGGCAAGTTGCTGTCAGTCAGATTCCCTGCAGTGTTTTGCTGAGGTTACCACTCTGAGGAACCACAAACCACCTTGCAGTTCCCTGAAGGAATGAGTGAAAGCTATTTATTCCTGCTATAGGTGCAGCAGCCTCTTTCTGAACAACATTTGTGCAACTACTCTAAATTCTTTTTTGAAATGCTGTTTATGCATACTACCTTCTTACCAGCACTGGCTGCTTCATCAAATCCTGCTGTTCAGTTGCTGCCTCCAGTTGCTGGCTGATTTTGTTGGGACTAGTTTGGTTTCTAACAGTTCTTTCCAGTTCCCAGAAAAATATGGTGTGCTTTTATTTCCTTTTTTTCTCAGCATTGAATTTTCTTATTGCTGTTCTTCAAAGACAAATGCATATCTTACGGTAAATTACGAAAAGTCTATTATACACCTCAGCTCCCAGAAGAGCTTCAGGAATGTCACTCTGTTCCCTCAGGATAGATATTATGTGGCAGTAATAGTTTGTATTTATATTTATGTCGGGCACTTGTCATTCCAGAAACTCTAAGCACTCACCAAGCTTTCACTAATTTTATATGTATTCACTGCAATTCTAGAATTTATTTGTGAAGATCCTAGTCAAAAGTTCCACTGAAATTAACTGAGTGTCATATGATCACAAGAGTCAGATCTGATTACAGTTTTGGGGGCCCTGAAATCCAAATGTGTATATCTCCCATGTGAAGACAGTACTGAATATCTCATCACAATTCATGTTGCTTTTGGGGAAACTGAATTCTAAATGTTCATGGAGCAAATCCCAACTTACACAGTGTCTTTAGATATACCAGGACCAGAATTTTTCATCTTTACTCTTCAGACAGTTGCTCCAGCTGCTTAATTCCTTTGTGATTTATTTGGATAAGGCATTTAGAAAATCATGCATTTACTTAATCTGATCTCTGTACATTGTCTATGTTTGGAGGATCAGATCCTAGTGTCCTTCTCCACTGTTCTTCTGATGGGATTACACAGGTCTTCTCAACTTTGTTAGGCCTGAACGAATGTCTGTGATGACAGACAGTGGTTCTTTACAGCTAATAGTAAAAAACTTACCCTCCCAAAAAATTAAAAGTTCATCAGGCAATTACATGGCTGAGCAATTTTGTGTTATATCCCCAGCAGAAAAAAAATCCTTCTATTAAAGCTCTTTAGGTCCAGACTGTGTGGGCCCTGTATTGATTAAAACAGGTCAGATGGAGAAGCTTACAGCGCATGCAATACTGATTTTGACTTGTCTGACGTCATTTTGTAAAGGAAGCGGCTGCTAAATGAAGTTGACATGAAAGAAAATGAGTGTGTGCATTATATCAAAAATTTTAGCAGAGGCAGAGATCATTTCCATGTTGTCAGACTCCTGATAATAATCTGTTTATTGAGTATGATTGGTTTAAAGTTTATGTATATTTTAAAAAATGCTGTTAAGATAATACTTGAAAAAATTATGCATTATGTCATTGTTGACTGATCCATATCTCTCTGGTCAATTTAGTCCTATTATCACCCTGAGAAGAGACGAGAAAGTTTCCTTATTTTATTTCCATGTTTTTTATACTTGCTGTGTTTAAATACTTTATGTATCCTTACCTGTTCTGCACTTCTATCTTTTTCATAACAAAGCTATTTTTTCTAAAGATTTTTTTTTAAAAACTACTTTCTTGTCTAGGAAATATCACTCGATATAACATCTAACATAAAAGAGAACCACTTCTTCTGTAACAGCCCCTTTTTTGGTTATGATAGAGGTGGGTAACTAGGCTGCACACTAGTTACAGTGTGTAACATGCCAAGTGTCTTTTCTACATTTGAGTATCTGCTCCTTGTAATGTCTGTGAAGAAGCCAATAGTGAACTTATCTTCTTCATTGATGAAGAAGTTGATAGTTGAAGTTGTTAGAATTTGTTGTTGAATCTGTGACCTGTCCTGGTTTACTCTTTTCCTTTTGTTTTTTCTGTGATTTTGTGCAGAAGAATACATGAAGTCTTACCAATAAACCCATTGTTCCAAGATAGGTGGTTGTTCCTCAAACTGGTGCTGTTCCTACAGCACAGTGTACTTGCTTTTGAGGTTCAGTGTATGCATTAGTATTAGAAGACCTGAGTTGCTTAGACGAACAGTCACAGAGGCTAGAGATTTTGAGAGAAAAGAGTTACCATGGCTTGCAGAAGCTGTCTTTGTTTTGTTTAGTGTGCCATGGAAGATTTTAGTTTCCTCGATGAGAGTGGGTTAAACTTCCATTGACAGGAGGCAGTGGGGTGGTAACATCTATTTGGGATGTTACCACAAAGAAACTGAGGCAAAGCAAATTCCTTCCATGTAGTACTATTTTGCATATCAAAGCTTTCAAAAACACTGCAAAAAGGCGAAGAACACTCACAGGCAATTATGGCAGCTGTTACAGCAGCCTCCCCTGTGAAGGAACTTTAGAACTGAGAATAGATTAAAACTTCTCTTACAAAATTCATTGTTTAACTCTTCTCCAAAATGAATGACTACTTTTCCTAATTAAAACCCTGTTCTTCTATGTAGACACACAAACTTTTTTCCTCTCTTGTGGGCTGAAAATTTCAAGGAAGTATGGCTTTATTTAAGCGTGGGACAAAGCCCCAGTTTGCATGCTTCAGTGCAGAATGCATTTTCATGGCATTTGCATCCTAAATTAATCTGCATATTTGAAAACATACATGACAAAGTTCTCCATAACTCCTTAATGTTATCTTTTCACTGAGTCTCAACTAAGACTAGATACAACAGTAGTAAAATCTTTTGGGGTGAGTTTTTTCTGGCCTCCTTACTCAAAGCACACTGCAGCACTCTCCCTTTCAGTGGCCCTGATAACTTTGCCTCCAGTGCTCTACTGAAGATGCAATTGCAATTTTTTTTCAGCAAGGTTTCTTGAACTTGAATGACACCTATCAAAGTTTTGAGAAATTTAATGATGATAAAAGTAAAAGAAAAATATGCTGCCCTTAAGGGTCCTCTGAGGAGAGGAGGATGTACTTGGCTGCCTACTGGGGACACCTGAGGGAGGAGGAAGAAGCAAGTGAAGTGGTTTTTAAAATCTATGTTCTACACCTGCACACACATAGAAGCCTGAAGTGATTAATAATCTTCATGGATGAGTAGTTGTGCTACATTATGCCCTTTCATTTAATGCATTGCAAAAAACATGAGTTGATAGTTTTCAGGTGGGAATTCCGTGACTATGTAAAGTCATTGTGAAGGATAAGGTACATGTAACCAGAGGGTGCTGGAAAACTCGTGAATCTGTCCAGTTGTTTAGATTGCCAATGGTCTAAAAAAGCCAGTGGCATTAGCCTAGTTGCCACAAGCTGCAGGAATGGCTATAAAATCTTTGTCCTTGAGATTTTCTCTTGACACCTGGCAAAATTATGTAGTGACTGGAAGCTGATGTTATTCAATTGTTTAGACTCAAGGAATGGTGAAACTGTACTGAAGATTTGTTCCTCTAGTGGCTGAGGATTTTGGTGAGGATGATAGATAAATATGTTCTGCTGTTGATTCTGTGAAACCTATTGGGAAAGGGTGGGTGTTGAACATCCAGGTGTTATTCCTGAACCTCTTCTCTGTGCTATAGTCCTAGTAGGTTGTGTTAGAAAGGTCATAAGTCTCCCGTGAAGCAATTTTTCTGGTGTCATCGCACTCCTTTAAGGGAACCCAAAAAGGGACTGTTTGCAGAAGTGTTGAACTTGCAAAAAAGTTTCCCAGATTGTTAGTGTTTGCCAACAAATCTGTCTTGTTTTTGTAATTTAGTAACAGCTGCTGTGTTCATTATCACTTCTCTTATTGCAGGCCTTTATCTGAGTGATACTGCGTAACAATTTGCTCTACAGCTCTGAAAAATATCTGTGCAAAGCAGAGCTCTGGATGGTAGTAGTTCATGTCAATTTTAAAACAGAAATAGAACTTTTAATTAAAGCAGACTTACGAAGGTTGTGGTACATACTAAATATCTACTAAAGGCATATTTTCTATTCAGGATAAATCACTGTTCTGTTGCCAGTGTTTGAAATATCCTGATAGATGGTGCTGGTGCTTTATTTTAACATCCAAAAATGGGTCAGCTTTGCTTGCCTTTGTTTTTAAATCTCACCGTGTTTTTTGTGTTGATAATAAACCCTTAGGAAAAGGCTGGATTTTGTCCTTGTTTTGTAATGAAGTGTGTTAGGATCAAGTCCTGCACCAATGTCTTAAAAAATAAAGATCTATTCTGGAGAGTTTGATTAGTTTGTATTTGCTGAGTGTAGCCAAATGCTGAAGTAAATAGGAAGATAATAATCCTTCCTCATTCCAGGTCTCTCTTGCCTGTTTCCCCTCCATATTTTCCTAAGGTAACCTGACACCAGAGGCCATAAGTCCTTTTACTACAAGAAAAGGAAGAGTTTGATCAGAGACCTGCAGGTGGCTCCTGTGACCAGTCACTCCAGCAAGATATGAAGCACCATAAAGACTTTTTTGGACATGGTTTAAGGCTGTGGATTGAACTCCCATAAGGACCAGTATAAACCAAAAGAAACTTCTGTGCTGAGTAAAAAGTGCATGTTTTAACTTATTTTACCTAAGAGAACATATACAAGTCTGTGTATGTGGTTAGCTACATATATATTAAAAAAAAGGGCATAACCCCCCAAACCATTGCTGCACATACTCCTACACCTGATGAGGGGATGAAGGCATGAACACAGGACAGATGTGAGTCATATCCCTTCACAAACTACTGGAAAGCACTCAGTTGCTCCAGTGATGACATGGACATTAGACCTTAATGGAAGAGAATGGAATGGAAAATTGAAAGCCAGTCCTGTTATTCGTGGTCCTAAAATATACACAACTCATGAAAGTACACTCCTGAGGAAATGCAGAAACCACCTACCAACAGCGTGACAAAACAGCTTTTTCCACTCTCTTCCTAGGGCTGAACATTTGCTTGTCACTGTCCCTGCTGCAATGAGTTTTGGCATACATGCATCCACTGGGAAGTGTGATTATAAGGGTAACATGTCTCCTATCAGCTTGTATAATCTTGTTGATGTGCCCCACTAGAATGCATGTGAAGCTAGTTCATTTTCACACCTGAATCCCCTAAGGTCATAACAGCCTGCATTTAGACTGCAATTTGAGGAAGGGTATGAAGACTTGGGACTTGTAAGTGCAGGAATACGAAGGCCTCTGCTGCTAGAGAGGATTTTTCATTAGTTGTCAGTAGCATTGTCTTGTGTCTTTGTTGTGAAGACTGAGGACAAAGAGACCAATTGAACATAGAAGCAGTTATGGTGCCCTGTGGCACAGGTGACCAGCATTATTATGAAATTACTATGTAGCATTATCTCGGAGCTGGTCATAAGTGAATAAAAATGTAAATTATTTTTCTCTAAGTGAAACCTTTGAAAAATGTAGTTTCCAGCTAATCCAAAATTACTTGTTTGTTCCTGGATTGGTGACGGATTCCTGTTCATCTTAGCAGGGAACTACAGAACATTTTGCTCCTTAGGCTACAATCAGAAGATCAGTTTCTTTTCCTTTATCTGTAATGTCAAAGATCTGGAATGGATCCTTTGGCTTATCACTGGTGGTTAGGCAGTTCTAAACAGAACTCAATTTCCTCTGCCAAATGAAGTGGTGCAAAGTAATAACGGGTTTGGATGCAAAGGCTAGTTCTGTGATAATTCATAATTTATATGAGCTGTTACAAATACTCCTGAACTGCAGAATCTAAGTGCAAGCTCCTTGCCTGCATTGATGTTTGATACTTTTGGGGAAACATTTTTAATCTGTATGCCATTGTTAATTGTTTGGATTTAATTGCACTTCTGTTATCACATTTCAGCTAAGATGTCTCTTGTGCAGTTTTAGCATTTAAGCTGTTTAATGCAATATTCTGACTGTATTTTTAATAGGTGCTTTTAAAAGCAAGAGATTATACTAGTCTCTACCTGCTGCAAAATACCCTTTCTTGTAAATGAGCAGCTCTTGCAGCTACTGATTAATGACAGCTACAGCCTCAACTAAATAAAAGTAATCCTGAAATTAGAAAGAGAAATCCTAGCTTTAGAGAGTCTTAACAAGTGCAGCAAGATATATAAACCATAGCCATAAGCTTTACAAATGAAATCACTAATAGCATTCTTTTCTGTATCTAAATAGTATGTGGAACTTCAGGAAATGTAAGACATTTAGCACTGTAAAATTCAGATGTGCTTCCAAAAGCTGAATAAATGGCTTGAGTAAGAACCCTTTCTAGATCATCAAAAGTGCAGAGGT
Organism: Sterrhoptilus dennistouni; assembly: GCA_013397095.1. Taxonomy (NCBI): domain Eukaryota; kingdom Metazoa; phylum Chordata; class Aves; order Passeriformes; family Zosteropidae; genus Sterrhoptilus; species Sterrhoptilus dennistouni. The sequence continues at coordinate 1,264,343 of VWZU01019343.1, read as the reverse complement.
TTTTGTATGTTGTTTTCTATTTGGTTTTGGGTTTTTTTTTTTTAATAAGAAAACAAACCCTCAAATACTTTATCAGCAACACTTTCTGTTTTGGAAATGGAAATTTTACATGGACTTGGAACCAGTGTCACCTCTTCAGATGCTTAGTGTTCCAAAAAGGTCATTTCAATGGTTGCAAGTAGTGACTAGTGGCTATTATTGTCTTAATCCTTTTAAAAATTGCTAGGATGTGCTTTTGTATGTGCTATTTACAATTCATCTGATCTGATTATAATGTGATAACTGCTCCTCCAAAATGCATTGTGCAAAATTGTAAACTCCAGGAAAATCTTTTATGTAGGCACAGACCATGTAACAAATGGTGCTGAGGCACTTCATATGCCAGATTCTCTTGCCAATGCATAATGAAGGGATGGAGATTAGCTCCTGTTTTTAATGTAGGTTTTAGACACAGGGAAGGATGTGGATTAATACAGTGAAAACACATATTGACATACAGAATAGATGAAAATGAAATCACAAAAACGGTTTATTCCGTTCTCCTAGTGGGTCCTGGCTTAGATTCAGGCAAGTGGACAACGAAAGAGGAAACAGACTGCACATCTTGACTTTCCTCCAGCGCTCAGGTACTGAGTCAACAAAATCTCCAACTGTAATATTGTGGACAATATTTATGCAAATGCTCGTATGTTTGTTTAGGGAATTAAGAGTAATCCAAAATATGCTTTTCAGTGACTTCACAGGGAGCTCGTATTAAAGCACTTTGGTGCTTTTTTGGGTAGCACTAGGACACATTGAAATATCATCACCCAGCCTGTGCAAACCAAAGACTTTATCTTCAGCAAAGCCAACAGAAGGGATCGCATTCCCTGAGGTAGCCAATATACTCAGCTGGCTCAACAGTATTTGTTTGTGGTTGGAGCAAGGGGATTCACTGTCCTTGGATGGAAATCTGTGTTGTGGAGAGCCCTGCCAGATACACTGAGCACTTTCAATGTCTGAACAGATGCTTCCTGGGAGGAAGCATTGCCACCAGTGTCAGTAAGCAGTCTTATTCCTTACCATATGAAATCTAGATTAAGCTACTGAGTTGTTGAATTTCCTAAAGTTTTGCTTTTTTTTCTTCATTGGTTTAGCTTCAGGGTAATGCCATTTCACCAAATACTAATATAGCTCTGCCTTCCTTATCCTTCTGCTCTTTTCTCTGTCAAACACCTCCGTTCTCTCTTTTAAGACTCTTCAGGTCCCAGATTTTTCCATATTTCTGGAAATAGTACTATTTATCATTACACATCCCTCACCCTTTGCACTTTTCAGGCCATTATTACTCACTTCAAAGACATTACTGAGTCCTGAGAAATGCATAGTAGTCAGAAAATTTTAAAGAAGGAGATGGAAATAGGACCTTTGTCTGGCTCTCTGCTTCTTATTAACAAATACCCTTTGGTAATGAAGACTTCAAGGGAGCTTCATTAGGGTTTAAGAAGAGAACAGTATGAAAGTTAATTACCTGGAGCCAAGATTCTGTATTTTCCCTTCAGCAGTCCAGGCACTATGCTTTAAAAGCAATCAATGGAGAGTTGTCTGCCAAACATTCAATCTTTCCTTGAAATGTTCAGTCTAATTAGACCCTCTCCTGTCTGTCATGAAAAGACAAATTGTTTGTGGACTGTTAACAGTTGAGTACTGTAGTATGTCTTCAACCTTTATCATAATTATATTACCAATATTCATGGAAATTTCCCCAAATGAGAAACGGGAACTTATTACTAAGCTAATTGCTTGATAATGAATTGCTGTTTTTCATGGAGAAGTACTCTATTTATTTTTCCCCTTCATTTTTCTTAAGGCCCTCGATATTCACAATGCATACACAAACCCACTTGGAAGCTTTCTGTCAAGATTCATATATCCCATTTCTGTGGCTCATTTTTGTTTCTAACTGGGGTGATGAGCCACTGAACTAAGGAAAAAAAAAAAAAATAGCTAGTCCAGCTCTGTCCAAAATTAGCTGGTTGAAGAAACACAAAGTAGTCATTATTTTCAGAGAAGCTACTGTCAGCTGCTTACACAAATAATAATTTTGGAGTTTTTCTTTGCCGATACTCTGTTGATGTTTTAAAGACACTGTGCCTTTGTGTGTCGCTCTTGCCTGATGACTGTAAGTGATAATGTGGTTGCTATGATGCAAAGGCACACTGTAGACTCAGCCCAGCAAGAATAATAGCAGAGGTGTGTTTGTGTGGGTTGGAGATGTGGTGGAAGAGGTTTGGTTTTAGGGAATAGTAAGAAAAACTTAATAATTTCTGGAGTGTTTTGGTGATAATCCTTGTCACTTCAAGTCTTTGAAAAAGATAAAGTTGACTCAGACAGTTAATTGTGTTAATAGGAAAGTCAGAGGATGGATGAGTCAGTTTGTTTGCTTTGTCACTCTTAAAGCAGTTACTGTTTTATAACATTCAGTCATTACAGAGTGCATGTGTGGGGACAGTTAGAAGATTTTAAATGTAATTATCTGACCAGGTTCAGAGCCAGCTACAGATTAAGTATTTGTCAAATAGGATATATAGCGTGCTAAGAGAAAAATCTCTAGGTCATGCTGACCATGAAGTTTTGGTGGAGGGGCCAGACAAGCAAACTGAAACTCAGCTGCCTCCTCCTAAAGGAAGTAATGTGAAGGTAGAATGCTTGAAAATTACAGGTTTCAGTGAAGCTGCAGCTATTTATGACAACCTAGGGTCTAACCTAAGGTATACAGGTGCATTGTGATATTTCATCCTGTGAAAGCATTAAACATGGAGTGATAGGAATGCCTTCCTATTTAGAACATTGAATCAAACAGGCTGGGGCATAGGACTTAGAATATTTGGTTTGTCATGACCTTCTATGGTGCAATCTTGTATGCTAAATTTCACACTGGTGGTGTCCAAAACTTAATAGAATGGAACACAACATGCCAATTGCCTGCCTTAAAAAAGCTGCATGTTTCTCTCCATTGCAGTGAAATAACTGATCTTATAATAACATACCTACTTATTATTTATCTCCTGTCCCTGTGTGGAGCACACATCTGATATGGTGGCTCTTCCCAGTTTGGATTAAGACCTATTTCACTGTTCACTTCCACTGGCTGTTTTACATCCAGTCCATCGAATTCTGTGTGTGCCAAGTAGCGTTCAGACCAACCATGTTTAAGCTTTGTTGTATTGACTTGCAATCTTTTTATTGCTTCCTCAGTCATGGCAACTTCTCTTTTCATAAAACTTTCCACATAAATGTGCTCTCTTAGCCTGTTCTGGGTCCTGTCCCTGTATGCTGTCCATGGCTTCTTCCCCATGGTTCCCCTGAGTGGGCAGAGTTCCTTCATGCAAACATCTTTTGTTTTCTTCCCTGATGCTTTTTGACCACTTATTTTCTATTATATTCTTCAGGGTTATGCTTGCTTTTTTTGTTTTCTGTCTGTCTGGTCTATATTGACTTTCTTGAACGTTAAAGATGCTTAAAAGCAGTTTGAGAAACAGATTCCAAATTATTCAGAACTCTTGATTTCCTAAATGGTGTTGTCAGCTTTGTTTTCTGCACTCAGACAATTTCCATTCCCTGTGGAGGCTGAAAGCATGGGACTGCCTGTCTTCTTTTTTTTTTTTTTCAAATGTGACTTGCAAATTGATTAGATATTGCAGAACAAACCATACATGAGTATAAGGAGAAGTCTTGACAGATGTCAAGGGGTACACAAAATGATTGACACTGCTCAGAGACACTTTACAGCATCTATGGTAGTAAACTGAACACCTTCCAGTCTCTATTTGGAGTCCTCAGCCAACTTCCGTGTTATAATCTGCTTCAGGGTAGGATTTCTGTTGCTGAAATGTGGTGTTGGGGTCCATGTTGTTTTTCTGGCCTTTCTCAGTGAATATGATCCAGAAGACCCAATGTGGAAATAGTGTCTTAACCATGAAGAGAGACAAAAGCTGTTAGAGCTGGCAGGAGAGCGCAGTGACCCTCTGCTTGCAGCTCTGTGGCTGGCCTGCCAAAACTGCTGTTTTCCATGTCACTGACCTGCCCTTTGCTGTAACTCAAGGCAGCCCACTGATATTTCAAGTGTGTGTTTTATACCTGTTGAGAGAGCATCCAGCAAATAGGCCATGGAAAAAAGGAGGGATTCACAGATCCAAGCTACCTGCAATCCTTACCAGGAAAGGTTAAGAATAATTTTGTATTTTGAAGAAAAATCTAGGGGATTAAGACTATATCCTTCACAAGAAAGCAGCCTAAGAAATTAACATTTACAAAGAACAGGCATAGTTGACCTTGGTATAATAAAACAAATTCCCCACACCAGGGGGTGGGTTTGGATTTGCACAAAGTACAAAGGCTGTCTCTGTGTAGTGGAGGACATGCCAGTGTCTCATTGCCCAGAGATATATATGCTGCATATCTTCCCTACATTGCAGGGGAATATCAGACAGACTGACCTACACAGTTGGAAAAACACAGGCAGAGTGTGTGACAGCTCTGTTGTCATTCCAGCTACAGCAGTAGCTGGCTGGTGTGGGCAAGTCAGTCACTCTGGGTCATACCAGCCACCCCAGCATGTGAATGTGTTTTACAAAAGGAGCAACACTAAGCTGCAAATAAACAGCCCAGATGCTTCAAACTGATTTTGTGAAGTAATCTGTATGACAGTGAGATTTTTCAACACCAGTACAGTGAAAGGGTGTAGACATTGTCCCTATTTGTTTTCAAAGGTTTGATCTTTTAATGAATAATATATAGTCATCTTCATATTTTGCTCTGTTCTGTATACTCAGATTATCTGGGATATTTCCTTTGCCTATGAAAAAGTGACATTGAATAATGGTGATCTGCACAGGACTGCTGCCATAGCTCGTGCCCAGATTCTGCTTTGCTTGTCTGTAGTTATAATTGTGTGCTGCTTTTTACATGTTGGTCTGCCTTTTTGGACAATTTTTACCCACTGATACCAAGTAGGAACACTCAGACTGACCTGTCTTTTTACTAAGTCCCAGGGAAAAGGGTAAGTGTAAGGTTATTTTTGTAGCTCCACGCAGGAACTAAGACATGAACCACTGCAAGTTCTTCTATTTTTCTTGAGTGCCTGCTTGATGAAGGTCTTCCAATAGCATCAGCTTTTATAAGACCTGGCTGGGTCTTGGAAAGAAAAATACTGAAGCTTAAGAGAAAACATTTGAGGACTTTATAAAATGGTGTGGATGACTCTGTTCAGGAGAAACGTGTGAAATATTAGGGCTAAAAAGAATTGTTTAAAAGGAAGAGTGATTATGACACTTTTGTACCTCAACTAATGTAGTATCTATAAGCCAGATTAGGTTTGACAGCAGTGCCATATGAACAAATGTTTGTCTAGGGACTACTGTAAGGCACAAGTTCCTCTGATTACATATTTAATCTCCTCCACATCTATTTGTGAAGATTTTTAGGAAATATTTCCTTTGAATAAAACCTTCTACGCTATTCTGTCAAAAGTCAATAAAAAAGCATTTGATGATCTATGCAGAATGACAATCACAGAGCACAAATAAATGACACGAGTATGATGCCATTTTTCTCAGCCTGGATCAGGTGGCATCAATTGCAGAAAAACTGAGCTACCCAGAAGAATTTGGGGCTGAAGGAAATCTGTGGGTTGTTCTGAAGAGGGTCACTCATTCATTTCCTTAATTCTGGAAAGACAGATTGTGATTTTCAGAAGTCTCCAGGAAAGCCTGTAATTACATTGATGGTGACTACAATGGATACTCATGTCCAAGACATGATGATCACTTGGACGCTTTGTATCTCTCTAGCTCTCAGACAAAGTTTGTGGATTTTTGAGGTTTCATAAATGCCACCAACGAGACAGATAACAAATTGTATCCCTGTAGCACTTCTGCTACTCTTTGCTGTTCTGTATCTGCCTCATTCCCAGTATTTCCAACTTGTTCATTTGTTTTCTGCCTCTCACCCAGATATCTGAACTCTGGTGCAATTTCAAAGTTTAAAAAGCATCTGTGATCTTTGGAACTTGTGGAATGGTTTGAATATTTTAATGCTCTTTCTACAGTTTTCAGTGTCAATAAAACTGTTACAGACTTTTAGAGGACAAATTTATCTTCATGAAAGATCTGCAGGCATTGGCAGCAAAGATAGCAAGTGAATTGGCATATCCAAAATTAGCCAGATTTTATTTTGACATTTTAGATGCAGCACATTAATACCAAGTACAGACATCCTAAGGTAGACTTCAAAAAAAATTTGGCATGCAACAGAGTTTGGTCCATCAGTTGTAATTTATGATTCATATTGTCCTGTGGCCACGGTATTCAGAAGCTTTCTGCATGATCATATCTTAGGACCTGTCCTGTTTTTTGCTAAACAGGACTTTCAGGATGTTATTGGAATTGCCTTTTTTTTTTTCCCTTTTTAAAATTTTCCTTGATAAGGTTATATCTGGTGAGAGAAAGTGCCTTGCTGTTGAAACCTCAAGATCAGGAAATTGCCTAATGATTATCACACAATTAATGACATGTAAACTTTTTTTTAAACTCTTTTTTTTTTTCTTTTTTTTCTCCCTGGTAAGAGTTAAAGGCTTAACTTTCATTCTCTTTAAAATGGCCTACTCGAAAGTAAGGTGTGCTGACCATGTGAATTGTGACATGATTGTTTCACATCCACTACCAGCCTTGAGGGGTAAGTCCATAGCTTTTATTAATAGCTCCTCACCAGCAAACAACATTTTTCATGGTGAAAGCATACAATCTCTAGGTAAAAGTTAGCCTTTAAAATTACATTTACAGAGAAGATTTTTTTCATGTGAAGTTAGGAGCTGGGTAAAATGGCTGGATTATCAAGTGGTTCCACAAATATATTTCCACCCTGTATGTAAGTTGATTGAGGGATCTTTCCCTCCTGTGTACGTCTGATTTGGAGATACAGATGTTTCTTCTCTATAACCTCCCATGTTTCTTGCTAGGCTGTAAATTCTTCAAGGAAAATCTTTATCTTCTCTGTCTAGCTTCAGTTTATTATTGTTTCTAAAGGTGATTTTTTTAATTTTATTTTTTACTATTGGGTTCTGAAAACTTGAACATACCTAAGAGATATAATTTAAATATTTATCTACAGTATGCCTGGGTTTATATTAACAAGTATTTTTCAAGTAATAGACTACAAATTAAAAACAATATTTCTTGGATGCTCTGTTTTTCTTTCCCCTCTCCTTCATCCCCCCACTAGGATGGAAAATTTGCACTCTGTACCTAAAGTATCTCTCATGGCACCTTTGTAAGAAGCATCTTAAAGGTTACTCCTAGAGCCTGGCTAAATGTTACCTGGTCCTTAGGGACAGTGACAAAGATTCCTATTCATTTAGAACTGGAACCTTTTACATTTTTCAAGTCTGGTAAACCTTATGATAATAAATAGTATTTCATTTTATGCTTTAAAGTACATCTGTTCACCTGTGCTTTACAATCAAAATTAAATATTAGCAGCTTCTCATTACTATCATAGGACTTCTCAGAACATCAAGTTTCAGGAAAAATTGTTTTGGTTGGTCTGTGGATGAGCTCAAAATCAAAGAGGCTAAATGTCTCAGGAGCATGGTGTGGGAGAGTGCACCTTTGGCTTCTTGGTTTGAATCAGGAGCAGCTGAAATTTTCTAATTTTAAATGGTACCTATAGTTACAAAGCAAAATTGAGAAACTTGCAATTGTAGAAACAAGCCTCGACAGCAGGCAGTACTGCTGACCTTGATTGGAGGAGTTGTGACCTTGACTGGAGGAGTGGTGATCTGCATCACCTGGGCAGGTACTCTCCAAAAGATACCTGGGAAGATGTGTGAACTGAGGCCATCTGAGCTGAGCACCCCAGAAGGCAGGATTCCACAGCTGGAGAGGCTGGCTTGGTGAGTACTCATGGGGCGAGCAGTGGTCTTGCTTGGTTAGGATATGTGCTGCAGGGCTCTGTGTGTATGTATTGCACACCCCCCAAGGAGACTGCAAGTGTTGCATGAGGAATCCTGCAACCAGTGCTATTTCTTTTGTAGTGTTTAAAATTTGTAGCATTTTTAAAGAATGTAAACATGCATTGTGCTCTACCACGTCAATTTCAGATTGGAATTGTTCTGAGTGGCATTACCTTATAAAATGCTCTCTTTGTCTAATGGCATTTAATCCTGGCTAGTTGAGAGAATTTAATTTACAACGTGTATAGCTATAAATAGTAGAAATTTTAAATTAAGGTAGTCATGATTTTCTGAAGATACAAGTGCTAGCATTATATTTCTGGCTATGAAATTCTGCTGCTGTTCAGATATTTAAGCACATAAATGCCATCACGTGTTTTATTTCAATGTGATGACAAAGAAGCATCACTAGCAAGAGAAAAATGATTTAAAAAACAACCCCAAATGCTAAAATAGTGTAACTTAAAGTATGCTTATTAGATTTATTATCTTAAAATTTTTCAATATGTCTGTGAGTAATTCCTGTGATTTTGTTGCCACAACTGGGAAAATCATCCCATGATTTCCCACCTGTATAAGTAGGATTTCTGAAGTCAGGTTGAGCCATTTTTGCCCTGAAATATGACTGTTTACCAGGGCTAATTAGCTGGATACATTTGGATAGAGACCTTGACAACTGTTTGACAATTGTTGTGTTCAGATGTGTATAAATACCTCTGTATATTACTGTGCTTTGAATTTTTTGTCAGTCTGGATAATTGTTTATGTTGGCTGTAACCCCTGAACAACCACACTGGATGTTTTCTTTTCAGAGATAAATATTGATAAATTTCTCACCATTTTTTTTTTCATTGATGAGACATATAATTTGTGGGAAAATAATAGAATTTGGGAATACTGGATCTAGATGGATTGAGGTGATGAGAAAAGGCTGTGCATTCTGAAATGAATGGAGCGTTTGTGGTGTAACTGGATGGGGTTTGGGAGAATCGGAGTGTGCAGCTATTATTGTTGTGCTCTTTTAGGCCCTTCTCAGAGTCTTGACCATAACTAATTCTCACTAGTGGGATGTAAGTAGACTTCTTGACAGTAGACTTGAAATGTCAACTTTCTGTTTCTTAGGTAAAAAAAGTTAAGAGCCTTGAGTTGCCCCTCTGTTTTTTTTTTGTTTTTTTTTTTTGATTGGATAATCTATGTCCTTTCATATACAGATGAGTTTTTTGGGAGCCCAGCAGAATTTGCTATGGCTGTGTTGAGAATAGAACAGTTTTTTCAGTCAGCTGTCTCCACCTGTGCATGTCCAATACCTTTGGAACATGTCTGGCACACACAAATCTGTTTTTTGATGTGGAAAGAATATTTTACCAATACTCGATGCACTCAATGCATGACCCTATTTGTCTGAAAATAAAGGACATTGGACAGAAAAAAAAGGTTGGCCATTTAAGTATGTGTGCTCTCTTTAGAGTCAGTTCTGGATTTTTCACAGCAAGGAAGACCTTGCCTAGAGTTCAAACTGAACTACACCAAAATGCAGTAAAAATGTAAATGAAAACTCTACTACAGCCATGGGAATCATGGAGTCACCCTGATTCAACACACACAATTTCAAAAGCAGAGCACCAAATTCATCTCTTACACAAACTTTCTGAATACACGTAAGATATCTCATGTATATATAATGTAAAAGCAAAGTAATTTAAATGAATCTGAGCTGTGTCAGAACTGCAGGTTTATAACATGAGAGGCTAAAATATTTTTTCCGTCTGTATGGAATTTGAGTTTTTTTTAATGACATCTCTATATTTGTCTTATCCTCTTTTCCCTTGCTAATATTTTAGAAGGACTTGAATGCTCAACAGGGAAATTATTTGTTGTAGGCCTTGAAAAACTGTATATGTTTCAATGGAAATACATTGAGTCTACAATAGTTTTTTTAAAATTTCCTAGGAATTATGTAAGAAATATTTTAAGAAAATCTTTATGTATTGATTAAAATATAAATTTCACACACAAAAGTTTTGATATCCTATTTTTTTTTCCCTGGCTATACGTGTCTGATATTTGCATTTGATCAAATGTTGTATAGAACTCTACATGAAAAGCTCTGGGGGAAACATTTTAGATACGTGAAAAGTCACAGAAGGCTTGGTCTAATATGGGATAGCAATCTTATTTCTAAATGGTTTTTGAGATATTTTCCTTTAGTACTAAAAAGGGAAGAAAATGTCTTAGAAGTGTCTTAGAAAAATTTCTGGTGTTTTGAAGGTGAGCAATATTTATGGCACTTTGCTGAAACTCTCAGGAGTCTGACTTTGCCCTGCTCTGATTAACTGGTCCATCCAGAGATTGAGTGTGATGGTTCATCCCCAAACATGCCTGTGGTCATGCCTTCCAATTCTTTCAATCCTACATGCTGCATTAGGATTTAGTAATGGAGTGATTTCTCTGATAATTTTGGGGAGCTCTAAACACTTCCCTCTGGGGCAGAAAGCTTTTCCAGACTGCACTGCAACAATCAACTCTTCTTTATCCATATCCCTGTGGAAATTTTCTGTGGAAGTCCATAATAGGTATTTGAGTGCCTGTTATTTCAGAAGCATTTTCAGCATCTTAGTATGGTTTACCAATCAATAAACTAAGTGGTTGTGTTTTTCTGTTTGTTTGGTTTCCTCTTTGAAAATTTTACATTTAAAATTCAATGGAATTCTTTGTATTTCTATTTTATGGCTGCTGCATGTTTCCATAACAAAAATGGGGAGCAGTAGAGGATAGAACTCTGATGCCCCATCATTTCGAAAGCATACTGGCTGCATGTCAACTCTTCTGATTTGCTGGTAGTCCTGAGTCTGTCCAAAGGCAGTAATCCTTTACCAATTAAGTTTCATAGAGATGAGAATTTGTGGTCAGGTATATAAATTAAACTGATGGTGTCTGGTAAAGGTCAGAGTCATAGAAAGCTCAAGGGAGTGTTGTTTATGGCACAAAAGCAGTTTAAATACTGTGATTTAGCTCAACAGCTATGATTCACAGAGGGTCATCAGAAGGAAAGATAAAGCAAATAGTGTTAAATTAAACGAGGTGTGACCATCTGTTTCAATACTTGTGCAGAGAAATACATTGGTGTGACTGGCAAAGAGAGAATTTCAAGTATGGCATTGGAAATTATGTTGGAGCTGCTATAAAAAAAAGGAAAAAAATTGAGATAAAAAGGCTACTCACACAGTCAGTCTAATCACACATTCTGCTGCTTGAAGCTTCTCTGATTTCCTTTTGAGAGTCACTGTTAGTAGTTTTATTCAAAATGGGGGGGCAAAAGTGCCTGTTGTGAGCTCTGGTTTTGGGCCTACAATGGCATTTCATCTTTTTAAACAGGTTGGTAAACCTGGTGTGGAAGGTTGTGGACTAGTTTGTTTTGTACAGCGTTTGGCATTGTCCCTTCATAGCAGTACACATGTCAAGTAAAATAGTCCTTTGATTGTAGCATATCACAGATCAGCATGTGAAAAAATATGGCAAGATGTGCCTTATTTCTTTAGCTATATTTTGAGAATCAATGCAAGTAGAGTAACTGCATAGTTGTTATTTACAAAAATGAACTACTTGGCATGAATATTACTATAAATGTACTATTTCAGTTAGTGGAAATGATCAAAAAACACTGTTCTGGTGTTTGGTGCATTTGTTAATCTATACCCAGACCAGAATGCCAACCTGGGAAGACTCTCCATGTTGACTATGATTTTTACAAGGAGAGCAAGATTATTAATACTGACACCTCGAACTTACCACAAAAATACCCACCTTAAAAAATTAAAAGCAAATTGCACTCTATAATTTCTTCTTACTCCACCTCTCATCTTAAACACTGTTTTTTGGGATGTTTCCTCAATTCACGAGTTGTCCACGGAGGTGATGAAGATAGTGGATAGTCAGAGACTATCCCAGTTTTTAAAATGCCAATCCAACTGCAATACAAACCAAATTCTCATTAGCCACTGTGCCCATCTTGTGAGTCTCAAAGATTAGAATGTTCTTTAATTGTTGGTGGGTGTGAGGGATTCCTCAATACTGCTACTGTTGGATGTGGGCCCAGCATATGTTGGAACTAGCCACAGAAACACACAGCAAGTCTTAAATTTAAATCCCGTGGGGGGGGATCCCCAACACATCATGTATTAAAACCCATCAGAGTGTCTACACCAAGTCTCAAGGGGATCTTTAGGTCCCATAGTACAACTGATTTCCTTTGCACACTGAAACAAGTGTGAGTGGGTTTGTTGAGGAGGTGCGTTCGCATACTTCAAAGGCTTTAAAATAGAGCTCTCTCTTGACCACATCCTCTTATAGTTGGAAGAATTTTATAGGTAATGCTCCTGCCTTGCTGGGCAGTTCATAAACCATGAAAAATTAACCACTTGAGACGCTTCCTCTAATCTTCAGTGAAGGGGTGCTGCTGTACCTAGATAAAGAAAACAACACAAACTTCCCGGCGATTTACCCCTTAGTGATTAAAGTTGTTTAACTGCCTCAATTTAGTATCACTCAGGTGGAGTCTTAACCACTACCTCATTAAGTGCTTGCTGCACTACTCTTGTATCTTCCCTTATTTTACAGGGGAGGTCTCCTCCATTTAATTCCATGTCTGGAGGAAGTGAGGTTGTTCGTGAGAAGCCAACAAGCACCTCTGCTTGTGAATCGGGGAGTGCTTAAACTGGATTTCTTTTAAGGTTAAGATTACCATTCTTCTGCTTTTCACCCAGGTGCCATGAATTAAGCTTCTCATTTTGGCTAATAACACGGGCTCTGTTTACTCTAGTGATTTTAACTCTGATGTCTGGGAAGTACACCCAGCTTCTTGGCTGGCATTCCACTCTATTAATTTGAATCTCACCTGATTTATGGCCAGTCTTGGATATCTTGGTAGTTGTTCTAGCAGCAGTTTGCTGACCCTGGCAATAGTTTGTGGTTTCAGTTTTAATTAAGGGTTAGCATGCTACCTCCTCATCATCAGATGTCAACACAAATGTTGCTTTTTGCTCTCTGTTAGAACAGCCTCCTTCACCATCTCTCAGCTCCTCCACTGAACATGAAAGGTCTGACTTACAAGACCTTGCTTCAGAGAACATGAGGTCTTGCAGTTCTTCCTGTAAGATTCTCTCTCTGTGTCTCGTGTGCTCCGCGAAGTTCCACCTGAAGACTTTAGACATGATCATACTTGGCTGCAAGCAGGGCATTGCCTCACTTTCCGCTCAGCAGCACGCAATGCCTCTGCCTGCAGCTTTTTTCATTTTCCTCAATTTCCTGAAAGTACAATTCTTTCACCAAATCATGTAAAGACAGTATTATTTCATGTTCGGATTTTTTCAGTGACTGCTTATTTTCCCAGATTTTTGCCCATACTTTTGGGAGTATGACAGCATGGAGGGAGGGGCATTTGACATTCCCTACTCTTTCCCTCCTGCTGAGAGCACAGGCAGGGATCAGGCTTGAATTAAATGCCACAGCTCTCTCCAAACATACAACCGTTCTTTGAATGAAGCCCCACTTTCAGACAAACCAGTCTGTCATGACTGCATTCAATTCTATTTCCTGCAGTCAGAACTGCTGCAGCTGGCAGATATAAAGTTTTGGATTCATCCTCCCAGAGGTGCAGGGAAAAGAGAGGAAAATCCGCTGTATCAGTTCTTTGCACTACTGAGACAAATACCTGCAAGAAAAATATCAATAAATGTAGTGCTGTCTGCTCTAAAACTGTCACCTCTGTAGAGAAAGGGTGGGAAAGCCAGAAGCCTACAATCTCAATAAATTACCTTTATTCTAGTGTGGCTTGTTGGCTTGTGGCAATGCCTATTAATAGTGGGCACAAAAATCAGTGTTTGGATGTGAGAACATTAAAGTGACTATTCTCTTTTATTGTGCAAAGAAGATTGTGCTGGACAGAATGTCCTTTGTCTTAGACAGGTTAGTAGAGAAAATTAAGCCCAAATTTTATAACAGTGTAAGGAGGTGTTCAGGTCCTGTGGGAGCAGAAGTGAGAGACACTGAACTTTACTGTCTTTGTAAGCCTAATAATGAATTTGTGGGGGTGGGAGGCTGTGTGTGCAAACTCGTGGTGTCTGGGATTCTATCATATATTCAGTTAGTGTTTTAGAGACCCAAAGCTCTTTCAAACTTTATTTTGGAGGACAGAACCTGCACACATTGGCCCATCTTCCACTTCTGCCTATGGAAGAGGGAAAAGAGGAGAGTTTTATGTGGTTACTTCTACAGTTGTGTATTAGGTCTCCTTCTGCCAACATAGCTTTTCTCTAATTCATAATTTGACCTGCCTGGTGCTGAGTGATCTCAGAAGTGGGAGAAGTGGCCAAATATTTTGAGACTCCTTTTATACCACTTTTGGTTTCAGAGTTATACCAAATACTTCTTGTGATCTGGATCAAGCTGTCTTTTCCAGATCCAGTAACTAATTTTTAGTATATGCAAATGTAACTCCTTTCAGTTGCCAGGGGAAATCCCCACCATAAATCAAAATTCTTTGGTGCAGAGCTTTCAAACTCATCTGTGAAAATACTAAGGGTTTGTTTATGTGTTTTTATTTCTTGAGAGTGAGTTGATATTCCCTAAGGTGCAGAAGAAAGGAAAAAATAATGGGTTTGCTTGGAAGCTGCAAAACACTCCTGGTTGCAGATGTGTTGCATTTTAGAAAAGACTTGTTAAACTGTAGGAAATAATGCTCCCTGTTCTTATCCCTTGGCAAAAACAGTTAAGAGCACTGGAGATATAAGAGGAGACATGGTTAATGAAAAAGCTTTGTGCTTGAAATTTATTAGCTGTCTAAATTTTTTTCTTTTAATTGATGGTTATTTTTTTTTTCATTAACTTTATTTCAAACTCTGAAGAGACCAGCCACAATGCATGTAAGGATATGCAGCTAAAACTGAATTGCTTTGCACAGGGAGAAAGCCAGATTCTTGTTTTTCATTGATGATTTTTTTTTTCCAATTTTCTAGTACATGTTCTTATATAGACTTTCTCATGTGGCTTCATAAGCTAGTAACTTTTTAATAAATATATTCAATTCAGTACTTATAAAAACTTCATGATAGTTGCTAGTTTCCTTTTTTTATAGAACTCTAACTGCGGATATACACAAATTTTCAGTTTCCCTTCTAACTGCTTTTGGAAGGTTAAATCTGTTTTAATACCAGAAGAAAAGAAGGGTTAGCACTGGAACAAAATAAATGAAAAAAAATCCTCAGAAGGAGCTATAGTAACATAAAACTATTTCAATGGTGTACTTGAATGCAGTTTAGATGAAGCTGTCACAGACTCAGGTATGAACATTCCAGTGTGTCAAAGTTTCCTGGGAACCAGCAAAGCTTCCTGTGCTAGAAATTCAGCATAGCCAGAAAAACTGTGGGTATTTCTTTTTCTCAATATTATCTGCTTCTTGATACCAGACTCTAGCAGACATAGAGCTGTCATTAAATTAATATTATCTTAGAGTTTTATGCTAATTTCCTTGTGTCTTTAGTTTAGAACCATGTGTGACATGTATTAACAAATGTTATTTCTGTCTCTTCAGCAAGGGGATGAGGTGCTGGTTTTGAGGAATGGAACAGATGATCTGTTCAGAAACAACCTGCTTACTTTTCTTCACTGTGTGAGATGCACTCTAAGGATAGAAAAAAAGGCAGGATCAATCTCTGAAGACAGGACACCTGGGAAGAATTTTTACCATGCACTAGATAAGGCAGATAAACTGATAAAAAAATCTGGTTTTTTGCTATGTTTAAAGGCCTTTCTATGGGTCCTAGCTTGCAGGAGTTGGTAATACCTGCCTGGCCAGGCTTGCTAAGGTGATAGTTTATTCCTACAATTTTTGCCTGTACAGAGTGTAACAGTAGTCCTGGTATGAAAACTACATTTTCCATAATATTGCTTAAACTGGCCATCTGAAACAAAAATAGAGTAACTAGAAAAGACAAAGAAAGAAAATATGTCTTTCATTCTCCCCAATCTTTTTGGATAAACAGTGCAGATTAATGACAGACCATAATATATGATAATATACTACGTTATCAGCTTTTATTATTTTCATTTGCTTTTCACTTAAATTTGGTCCATCTCAACCTTTAAATAATGATTTATCTGGTTTTAAAATACTAACTTTTTAAATATTTTGACCTCTTTTTAAATGCCTCTTGGTTATTATAGTTCTTGGATCTTTCCTGTGGACAGAGAAAGCTATGAGCTAATAGAAAATTCTGTGGTTCCCTGTTATGTGATTCCAGAGTTTCATACTGCATATGGTTTTCCTTATTATTTTAAGGTATACACACACATATGTATATACATAAAAGTTATGGGAGCTGGCCTAATGGGGTAGAGAATTATGTTTCAAATTTAGATACTAGTGAATTATATCTCTAATTAGGAAATAAGACCAACTGGGGATTGGGTGAATGTATGTTTAAAGTAACGTACTGCGCTTCAGTGTGATCTCTTTAAAATAGTACAATGAGTATACACACAAATAAATACAGAAAGCACATTTTATGATCAGAAAAGCCAGTTAAACTTCTTCTCCTCCATTTTCCTCTCTGTAAGAATAACATGCATTAAGTGCTCGGCATCATATTTCTCAGGCAGTTTCTACTTCCAGAAAATGATTTATTAACCAGAGTTCAGCTGCTTTTTGCTTTTGTTGCTGTTGACAAAAGGCATGTTTAAGCATGTTAAATGGGTTTAATGCAGTGGACAAAAATGATGGCTAAGAGTAGCAGAACTTGCTGCCAACACATATTTTTTCTTTGTAACATTTATAAGGAATAGTTAATCTGACCTCAAAGAAAAGAAACATATGCTCCACCAGATAAGGTGCTAGAGATGAATGAATCTGTCTGCTATGGAGCATTTGTTGGAATAAGAGAGGGAATGAAATAAAAGTGGAACATGAGGGAAGAAAGACTAAGACTACGATAGCCAAGTCCCAGAAGGAAAAAGTGAAGTAAATCTGGGAAGTGGCAGAAATAGTGGATTGAAAGAAGCGAAGGCAGATTAATGAGAGAGAAGGTAAAGAGTCAGGTCTATTGGCAGTCAGCTCTCCCTTTATGGCTTCACTCCTCATTTTGTCCTGGGTACTAGTTCAGGATTGTGCTTTCACAAGGTGAGTCTTCTAAAGAATTGGGCGAAAACAAAGTAGTGCTTCTTAAGGGGAATAATTTTGTAATTACATAATATTAATAAACTCCTCTGTCTTTAGGATCTCCTGGCTCCAGCATTATAGAAAGAAGCATGCGCATTTTCTGAAAGGATTATCAATTTTCATTTCAGTCCAGTGCCAAATATACAGAAAAAGAGGAAAATTAGCTGACTGGCTAGAAGCTTGACATAAAGCATAGGGTTTTAAAAGGAAGGAAATTAAAAATAAGAGAAGCATAAACAGAAAAGAAAGGAGAAAAGGAATCTGAAGCACAAATCAGTGAGGCTGTGTAGAGGCGGCATTTCATATCCAGGCTGCTGACTTCAGTCTCCTTCAAAGGCAGTGGTAAAGATAAAGGAGTAAGATGATAGTGTTGATGGACCTGCTATCTGGATGTTTGGGCCTGATCTGAATTTCATCTTTTTTTCAGCAAATGGCTTAGAGATTTAATCTCTGTCATGTAGTTTTGGTATGTCTCATTATCTCATTTATGTGACATGGGGAAGTGGTGTTATTTGGCCTTAATATATATGACCTAGATTTTGCCTTTTGTCTCTGCATTTTGACTGTTTTCCCTCTTTCTGCTATTTCTGTGAACTTTCAGTATTTTTAATGCATTCTATTCTGATTGGTTATGTTTTCTCTCCAAATGGTAAATGTTTTTTACCATTAGCTTGTAAGTATGATTTGTCGGATCATTTAAAAATATCACAGCTACAGACTGAGTTTTGGTGATTAATCTTGTTAATAAAATAATTTGCAAAAATAACTTAAAATTAATGTAGAGCTGAAATTGAACACGCTAACTTGCATTTGTAGTTTCTTTAAAAATTCTGCTGAATATATTTGTATCTTCACCATGATGTTCAGCTTCTGAGTGAAAGCTGTGGCCACACATGAACCCTCAGTCACCTGCACAAGAAATATGAATATGACAGTGCATGTAAGTGACTTTTGCTCTGTATCACGACACATGGTGCCATCACTAAGAGAGGCAGTGTATGTTTCCTCAGAGTGAGGACAGCTCACTCCCTCCACTCCTTGCCCCTCCATGGCAGGGCTGACTCCTGGCGCACTGGGAAGGGACTTTGAAGTACTCCAACAGTGGTAGGAAATAAAGCAAACAAAATAGGCTCTTAGTCTACCTATAAAGAGAGCTAGGTAATTTCGATGAAATGGAATCAGGACCTTGCTTTTGAAACGGGCTAGTGAATGTTTCCTGGACAAGAATCTGTTAGTGAAGAGAAGGGAACTGCACCATAACTGAAGTAGCCCACCCTGTATGGCTGTGAGTTATCTGCAAATTACGGTCATTGTGATTTTAACAAAAAAATCAATTAAAGCAGAGGAGAAACGAGGCAATAAAAAGAATTTGTTGATATCAGCACTGAGCTTGGGTCAGTCCCTGAGGATAGTGCAGCATGGGGCTGAGCCAGAATTAAATGTTTTCATGTTTAATAGATTTTCTCTTTCCTTGTTTTCTACTAGAAATGCTGCCATGGTGCATAGTTGGCAGCTGTGACCAGACTGTGGTTAAACAAACTGACATTCAAGGAGGAGAAAAATTGCCCTGGAAGGTAGACACAAGCAGTCAGAGTCACTGACAGGCAGCTGTCACTATAAAACCTCTCACTCAGTGATTGGCATCAGCAGCTAAACTGCTCAAAGCCAATTGACAAGTGAGAAGGACTAGATAGCAACGTCCATCTGCCAGTAAAGAGCTGCCTGATCAGGGCAATTCCAACTGACTGCATGTTTCAGCACTTGTAGGCAGGAAAAAAGGAGAGGGACATGCTGTCAATAATGTTTAACTTTCACCTACTTTTATGAAAAAATTAATATTGGTAATTAAGACATCGGAAGATCAGGAAACTTCCATTGTTAAGACTGGTACTTGAAATATTATGAATTTGAAGAATAGATAATGTCACACAAATGCAAGTTCAGATTTGCAAGTTCAAATTTGCATTCAGCTATGAAAATGGCAGGAAATACTACAACATGTAATATGCCAGAACTTCAGGCTGATCTTATGGAACTAAAACTTTTTCTATTTGTGATTATTGGCAGGTATGATGCTTTTAAAATTGCAAATATATGCACCACATTGTGTCTGCAGACAATTACTCTGGCATCTCAGGGGCAGAATTTTCTGTGTCAAAAAGCTTCTTGTTCAAAAACGTGGTCTAAATTTAGTAAAATCTGTGTCAATATGTAAAATTTAGCTTAGCTCCAGTTGGAGTAAAAAACTCATGTGAATGTTCCACTACTTGACTTTTAATTTATGTGGTTGTATGGTGCCACAATGTTTTTTATATCTGGCCAGTTGTTTCTCTTGGAGTTATGGGATAGTTGGAAATATGAAGAAGAAAATAAAAGCAGTAATTTGCTCTAAATTAACTTGGCACTGTTAGCTCAAAGTGTTTGTGCCTTTTCTTTGCTAAATTGTTTATATGGACATCTCAGTTTTAAGTAGTGAGGAAAATCATGTGCTTTAGGCAGAAGTGACATTGGCTGAGACACCATTGATTAAAGCTCCTGTGACTCCCAAGTTCTGTAGTTACAGAGTCTGATAGTGGGATGACACTTTTTACACATTTTTTGAGGAAAATAATTTTGTTTTGTACAGCTTCTTCACCATTTTGAAGTGAAGAAACAATAGGGTTGTGTCCAGCAGTGGAGAGTTGCATCCTAAGTTCGCTCTGCTCTCCCAGCCAGTATTAATGTAACGCAGATATTTATGGGTGTATACTTATTTTCATAATTATGCATAGTCTTGAACTAAAATTATTTTATTGTTTTTAGGGGAAAGATAAAATAAATATCTCGTTCTCTGCTTTCCTACTTTGGAAAGCTGGAAGACGCCTGATGAAAATGTCTTGGATCAGTCCTTAGGGATATGAATCTTCCCTTTGAAGAAAGGCTCATTTTTCTTGCACTGTTTTTCAGAAGGGGTAAAAGAGAGGTGGATTTCTAAAACAACATAGAGACTTATTGGCCTTGCTTTGTCTCTTCCTTTATTATAGAAGGTCTGCCTAAACCTGTATTAAATTTCAGTAGACACTGAATTGTTCAATTGCGCGGATTTGTTCCCAGTCTGTTGAGTTTTTTTCCCTCTATGTAACTTTGGCTTTTGTGGAAATTGGACCTTTCTTAAAAACGAAACCGCCAATATGAGAACTCTGATGAGGAATGCCTTTTCCGAAGCCTGTTCTCTTCCTCTCTCCCTCCTTTCTCCCTCCTCTTGGTTTCCCAGCTGGCAGACCTGGCATAGTGACATATTGTGTCAGGTTGCATCAGTCATGTTGTCTTCTGTGACATTCTGGCTCAGAAGGAGATGTGACTGATGAGAGGTGATAGTGTCACATCACAACCGAGGCCTCAGCTGGAGAAGTCTGAGCAATTTTCTCATCCATCATTAAAAGGGGCATGGGATGGAGCAGCAGAGCTCTGCCTTACATCCCTTTCTTGCTCTCCAGTCCCTTTCACACAGCATGTTTTGCTGTGCTGCCCAAGTTAGCTTGGATCAAGAGTTGTTTTTGCTGAAGAAGTTTTGAAGGCATGTAAAAAGGAGTTCTCTGACATCTGTACTGGTGGCATAAATTTATCCATGGGCAGCTGTAGTTGCTCTCTGTCTGATGAACCTTGTCAGCATGGCCTCAGTACTGTCCTAACTAATCGCAGCCATCATGTTGCGAGCTATTCCTTGCGATCAAGGAAATGAATTAAAAAGCTCACAAGCTTCCCTCAGGCACTGTCAGAGGTCCCCAGCTCACTAATGCTGCTAAATAACAACAGGCAGTTCCTGCTTGTTCCTGTGTAAAAGGAGCAGCAGTACATCTTGCAAAACTGGAAAAGGAAGTGTCTGAAACAATGATGGCCCTTGTTAACCTTCCAATTACTTCTTGAACAAATAGCAGAGATTCCCTCCCTGCCTGCAGTATCTTTCTGCTCACCTGCAGCAGCTGTCCCAGTGCTCTCCCTGCTGTGTCTTACACATGCATTTTCTGTAAGAGGGTGTCAGTAGGGCTCTGAGCAACACTGGGCAGGATAAGTTTCTCTGCTTAGATGAATTCCACTTTTTCAGATGAGTAGTTGCTTTTTGAACTATGTTTTTCTGCTGCTTTTCAGATTGACAGCAATACAGCACTCATTGGTGAGCTGCCCATGTTGTAGAAAACATTATTCCGCAAATCACCTAATAAAGCTGTAGATTTTTTCCTAATATGTGACTGGTAAATAAGGCAATTTTGAGAAAATGAAGGCAACATACTGCTTGTTACTGCTGGGAGTAACTAGAGGAATCATTATTTATCTATTCCTGAATCATGACCCTGGCTGACAGTTCTTACCACTCTCAACTCCAAGCACAGCTACTTTTCCTTCTCTTTTCTGCTCATTCATTTATGCCAATAAAATACTTCCCATTTTCCCAATAAAATAAAACACTTCCTCATTGTTTTGATGCTATTCTGGACCATGATTTTGGGTTTGGGGCTTATGTTTTTTCAGTATAAAATGTCTTAATTTTTTTTCCTTTTTTTGCATACATTTTTGTTCGGCCAGCTTGGAATAGGTTCTTCCTCTCTTGGAACCACTGTATCCTTCCTTAAATTAATTGCTCTTTTTCTGTCTCAAATTCTGGTTCTTCAGCTCTCCCCCCCATTTTTCTTCCACCCTCATGAGTTATTGTTTATCACTGTATTCTGGAAAGAGTCAAGCTGTCTTTTTTTTGCCCATATTTTCCAAATACCTCCCCATTTATGTTAAGAAAGTTAGTCTTCACTTCTGCCTCTCTGCCTTATGTCTTATTGGTTATCCACAGTCTGGAGACACAGAGAGAGGTGTTTCCTAATGGAAACACTTGTAGAAGCTGGTGGATCTGTGTGGCACCCACTAAGCTAGCTAAACTACTGTGGGGATGGATTTATTGAATTACACTGTCGAATTACTACATCAGGTTCAGCTGACAAGGACTTCGTTGTTCAGAAGCTCTTCTAAACAGTACTTGCTGTGATGACTGTTGCCGGTCTTGACGTTTTTCTCTTGGACTTAGGGTTCTAGGATAGGCTTTGGCATTGGCAGCTTTCCTGTAGGAATCTGCCTGGTATAAATAATAGGGTTGCTGTACTTGCATGGGCAAGCAAGCTGAAACAGTGTTTGTCTTTCTCTTAAGAAAATGATAGGAAAGGTCCCTATGTTTTTGATGTTGCTCTTTCCTCATCTCCTCCCTAAAAGTTGTTTTTCATTTTGCTCTTTGAATTTATTTTCCTGGGAAAACATGCTCTGTATCTTCCTGGGCACTGCACAGTCTCAGGGCTTGCAGAGCAGAACAATGGAAGACATGCCATTCTCCAATGCTATTTTTTATTTTGCCCTGCTTTTTCATATCCTTGCATATTAATGAGCCTGTGTTACAAATACTGGCATGCTCCACTGTTGAGAGCTGGATTGTCTTTGCTCTTTCTCTGGGAAGCATAGCAGGAAGATGGGCAAGAATGTGGCATGAGGCAGTGCTGAGGCTTGTCAGACAGGAGATCTGGCTAGGCTTGTACAGTAGGTGAGCAGGTTGGAGAGTGAGGGTCCGTACATAGGATATCGGTCTCTCTCTCTCCAGTCTGCAGCTTCTGTTTTCTGCTTGACTGCACTCACTGTTTTCCTACTGCCCCTCTGGGAATTGCCCTCTTATTACCACAATTACAATCTGTACACATTTCATTAAACTAATATCGCTTTGCGCAGACTTTCTCCACCGAAGTGCACAGCTGGAGGCCCATTTCTTTTCCTTAGCTTAAACACTTTGACAGGTTAAGAAAGCTATTATGGCTGAATAACAGGTGTTGCAAAACAATGTGCATTTGATGTTTAAATGAGAGAGCTTCTTTATTGACTGCCTTTATTGCAGCGAAGACTCTCCTTTTTCAAGATGACTGGATTTTTATTGGTTTTACTGCTTTTTAAAGTGTATTCTGTTGTTTCAGAATAGGTCCAGAGTGACTGTCTGCTGTTATTTGTTATTCTGATGTCTTTTGTTATTTCCACATTTTTGCTGCCTTATCCAGGTGTGGGATACTGGTGCTAAATAGAAAAATTTTATTTTGTCTTTGTCTGATGCCAGTCCTAAATGCTTCTTGTTCCTGGGCAGCTCCCAATGGAGCTATAAGCCATTCTGCACCATTACTTTGCTTATTATTTCTAACTGGACTTGATTCACATTCCACCTGTGCATATAGCACCATCTAAATATATATATATATATGTAAAATATATATAGTAGTTTATATATTTAAGTTGAAGCTGGGCTTTAGAATGGTTTGCAGAGATTTTCAGAATGTTGATGTTGCAGAATACTTGGGCATACACTGGCCCAAGTAAATGCCATTTGTTTGGGAATCTCATTATTTGTTAATTACTCTGTGGTGCTATGCAACATGATTGAGTGTGTTCACAGATGATCTAAGAATAGCATGGACCCAAAAAAGGAGTGTGAGAGAATCAGATATTCAGTGCAATATGTTGTTTTATTAAACACAACCAATATATTGTAACTGAAAGAAATACTAAAAAGATAAAAAGAGGGGAGAAAATAAAGTTTTTAATGTTGGCATTAAAATATAAGTACTCTCTTAGAAAAATAAACTAATTCCTAAGTAATACTACCATCTTCCCTGTCCATGCCTCCCACCTGGTACTCAGCCTGAATTTTAGTAAAGCTTTCTCCAAAGCGGGAGAGACATTTTCTTTCCTACTCCCACAAGTAGAATTTGCCTAATGCTAACAGTTTTAAGAGGATTGAGGGCAGAAGAAAATATAACTATGCATAACAGTAGGGTAAGGACATCATGGCTCTTCATCTTTCTTTTCTGTTCTACGAAATATTTTGTACTCCAAAATTGTAAAAAATAAATTAATAATGTGGCATTTTAGCAGCCAAGAGTTCAGAGGAGATGAAGTCTTATACTGAAAATGAAGACAAAATCTGTTCAAGCTAGCTTCATTAATGGGAAGCCTTTATCTGCCTATAACTCCTGCCACAGATCAGGCACTGATGCAAGGTCTGGCACACTGAGAAGGGAGAGAGAGTGTCTGTCTGTTTTGAGGGAACTGTAGGCAGTACTGGGGAAATCTCGCAGGAGCTCTTGCTGGCTGGACTTGTTGCACCATTTTTTCTTATATGACTGATGTGAATGCCACATGAATTATGTGCAACACCAAACTACAAATAGAAGGAAAATTGTGTGCAGATGAAGAAGAAGGTGGGATAGCAAGTAGCATTCACCACCACCATATATTTTTTCCAGTAGGCAATAAATTACTTCTGCAAGCCTCTGGAAAATTATTACCTGTAATACAGGAATTAGCTGTTTCTCATTATTGTGTTGCTATTTGGTATATTTAAATTTCTTACAATGCTGAAGAAAAGTGAAGTGCTAATTGTTACATATTTTCTTTCCATAAATGACTGTCCATAACTGAAGAAGTCTGTCAGGATGTTGTCAAGAGAAAATTCTGCTGTTTCTTTTGTCGCCTCTTTTATTCACCCATGTTTCAAAAGTCTCCCTCTGAATATTAGGTTGCTGTTGCCAGCCTGCATATTCAAAAGCTTGTATCTCAATGCATATGTAGTTGTCTTCAGTACACCTTACATATAACCCAAGTCCCTACAGTGCAGTGTATGTTAACAAAAAGGAAAATTTTGGGGTATCTAGTGGAATTGTACTCCATTTGGAGTAACTGAACACACTACAACTTATCTAGCTTGACAATGGTGTTAGTGAGTCTCAGCTGTGTTTCTTCTTCTCTTCTTACTTGTAACAAAACTAAAGCAATTTTTTTTTCTCTAAGCTAAAGTCATATTTATGGTTTAGCTATGCTTGCTTTCTTAAAATACAACCTCCCTCTGCTGTTATTGGTTATTCCTTCAATTTATTCCATATTTGAAAGGGCAAGAGTTGGGACCAAGGAACAGTCAGGCCAGTGAGTTTCTAACTACTCCTTCCTCTCTCAACTTGTCTTGTTTATGCAGTGTAACTTCAAGATCAGGGAGAGGCCAGAGGAAAGGGACATTGCTCTTCATTGGAGGGATGCCTGGATTCATGTGAGAAGAGAACTGGACGGAGATGAGACAGTGGGAGTGGAGACGGTGCCTGTAGGCTGATGGAGAGACAGCAATATAAGGGAAAGAAAGAAGGCAGGGCTTGTATGTGTGTTTGCATTGCACACAGCTAAGAGAAACTAGGGCAGAGTGACTAAAAATTAGGAAACATGCTCTGGCTATTAAAAAAGGCAAAGAAATAGAATTAAATTAGCAGCTAATAAAGAAAACAAAAAGGGAGGGGAAGGGTATGTTAATCTATAAGGGGAAAAAAGGAGAGACAAAAGGAGAGGAATAGAACAAACTGAATGAAGGTAATGAATTACAAAAGGAATGTTTTTACTCTGCTTTCATTTGCATTTATTTATCTCATGACTGACTGGAAAGAACGAATTACAGTAGAAGAGATGATTGGAACGGTAGAAACAAAATCTAGATAAGAACACCTACATACTGTAAAAGTACTTGTAAACAAAATAAGTATCAAAGTGTCTCAGTAGGAGCTTGGGAAAGAGTTAACAGTGGGAAGGAAAAGAAATAGTAATTCCCAACTTCTAAAAAGTCTTTGGTTTTGTTTGTTTGTTTTATTTTAAATACTTATGGTGCTGTTTTTCTCCAACTTCCCCCCTTCACCATCAGCAGTTTTTGTTCTGCCACAGGTTTTGGAGGTCTCTTGACCACTATGAATTTTTCTCTTCAAAACACTTCCCAACTTGGAATACAGCCACCTGCACTTTGAGGACATATCCAGCAGCTTCTAAGAAGTCTGGAAATTTCTTTTTGTGGACATGCATGTAACAGAAGCTTTGTTGTTGTTTACATACTTTTTCTCTTTTTTAACCACCTTGTCCCTAACCATGTCACTTCGGTATGTCGGGTGCCTTTTGGCTTTAGTTGTCTTTTGTGAGACAATGAGTTGTGGTCACACCTGCACCTCTGACTCTTTAAAGTGCCCTTTCCATGGGTTAGCTGCACCTGCAGGGGCCCACAGGTACCACCCTGTTTTTTGGTTTGTTTTGTTTTCTGTCCTAAAGTGTGCCCTCAGTGACTTGGGAAGTTCTAGGGGCAGGTTGCTTGTCTTGTGGCTGACAGGATAGCAGGAGTGTGAGGGCAGGTGGGCTTCAGGCTACCGCAGTTGATGCAGGCAGGAGGCGGGCGCAATGAATTGAGAAACATTGCTGTGCCAGGGGCCAGAGCCTCAGAATTTCCTCTGCTTGCGCCTTTGAGCAGCACCAGGCTATCTTCAGCTCCAGGCAGAGGTAAACTCCAGGTAACACACATGGGGATGAGGATGTTTTTGAGATGGCCCGGTTGATTTGGCAGCATGTAGTGTCTTCTGTCCAGGCTGATCCATAAATTGTTAAAAGTTGCAGCAACCACATGCAGGTGGTGTAACTCTGAACCCTGTATCCCGGTATAAATAAGGTGCACAGCTGATATATCAAAAAGAACAATCAGACCTTGAACTCACAGAGCTGAGAAAAGGAAATCCATAGATTCATCAATGGGAATTTTTGTGACAGCACCCTCTGATAGGTGTCCCCAGAAGTACTGGTTTTTTGTCATTAGAATGCTGTCCAAAACAAGGATTTGCTGATAGCCTCAGCTGCTACCATGTAGGAATTAAATGTCTTGGGATCTTTCATAATAATTTCAGTCAAAGCTTGGAAAAAAATTGTTGTTCATAAAAAGAATCTCCTATGGGCCTTCAACCTTAATAAGCTTGTTTATGGAATTATAAATTCATAAGCATCATAAAATTATAATGGCAAATCAGGAAAAATACTGCTTAGAACTGTTTTTCACCTTGTTTGCAATTTTTTTTTTATCTGTAAAAGGGAGAAAATATGATTCTGTGAGGCTTTGGTAGGCATGTAGATCCCTCATATATTCTATAGGCTCAGATTGGGATAACTGAAGGCAAGAGAAGTGCATACTGAGTGAGAAGTTTGGTAAAGGATTTATGTATGATTTACACTCTAGTTTCAAAGAAAGTAGCAGTTGCATACAGTTGGGGACACTGTATTTAAAGTTTAAAATAGTTTCTTAAATAGTAGAAGATCAACTACTGTGGAACACGTGTTTCTCAAATCAGGCTGTAAAATCTTTAATGATGAATGAAATGCATCAATATAACGTGCTGACATATTTAGTTTAATTTCTTAGAACACACTTATTATGCAAATGTTTCTTGCTCTTAATATAAGGGTGCGTGCAGGCATATCTTGGTGTACTTTTGTGTAGACAAGCAAAATCCAACTTCAGGGGTTTTTTTTTGAGCTGATTTTGAGCATTTTGCCTTTTTGTTTTACATAGGGCTTGCTGCTCAGATGCTTTAAAAGAAGATTCTCTTAGACCACAGGTAGTTTGTGTAAGTTTGGAAAATTCCTGCTCAAGAGCCTTTAAATTAAGTATGCTGGGAAATGAACAATACCCAGAACTGTAGTCACTGGCATTCATCTTCCTTTGTGAATCACCATCCCAGCAGTGCATAGTGATTCTTTTGGATTCATTATTGTCTTTTGCCTCTATCTGGTTTCAAAATGTGCATTATTCCACATACTAAGCATCCTTCTGGGTTAAAAGAGAAGAATCACTACTGACAGACAGAACACAAGGAAAAGTATTTTAAGTTTCAGGTAATAGTTCTGAAGAAGTTCTGGAGAATGGAAATTCTTTAAATTGTCTAAAATATTCACTAAGATAGAATTTAGGATTTTGGCTGTAGGTGATTGTCAGGAAGAAATAAAAGTACTATGAAAGTCACCTTTTTTTTTTGACACTATTTGACATTTATTAAAGGACAAGTGAGCTTTTTCATGAAAGTACAGAACTGTTATCAAGTTTTTGGTTCTTCTACAAACTTCCAGTAGAACTTTATAAATGGCTTTAATCTCTTATTTTCCTCCTTTATTAATCTCTGTTATTGCACTGTAAAATGGGGAAAATGTTACTTCTATGAGTAACATCTCTTCTGAGCTACAAACTTTTAAAATGGGCATTTTCCTTTAGTTTGTTGATGAGATCCTTGTGGACTAGAAACAAATTGGATGTTTGCTTAGATTTGTTTAGTTAAACAGACCAATGAGATCTTCTGAACACTACCAAATGGCAAAACGTGGCATTTCAAAAAGGAATGTATTACAGGAATCTGCAGTTTTAATACAAGTTTAAATAAAAATAGAAGGGCCTATACATTAAAAAATGTGGAAAACACCAAGCTCTGCCTTTCATTATAGTGAGATTGAACGCTCATGATGATAAATTACACATGATAAATTTGTCAGGAAATTAAAACACTGAATACTTGGTATCAAAATGCTATCAGAAGAATCTTCTGTCCAGTGGGAACATCGGCACTATGGAAAGGATACCTGTGATAATATATAATTTTAATTGGACTCTATCATGACAGCCTGACCAGATGACAGAGAAAAAAGCCTAGGAAAATATTAATTTTAAAGGAAGGCAAGGAAATTACTTTATTTATATATTTTCCTATTTCCTTAAAACTGGCTGACAGTTTTAAATAGCTTTTAAATGTTTTCTGTTCTAGATGTGGGGTTTTTTTTGTTGTTTGTTTGTTTTGGGAGTTTTTCTGTTTGTTTGGTTTTTTGTTTTGCTTTGTTTTTTTACTGTCTTCTATGATCAGTACAGGGTCCTCTGATGAGGAGTTAAGTAAAAGTGGACGATGAGTGCAGTGCTCCCATTTTATAGGAGGTGGGAAAGGACTGCAAAATCTGCTGTTAAAACTTCAGTGCCATGGGCAGCTGCTCAAAGGGATACACAAAATATTGACGCAAAGGCTTGAGTTAAAATCTCCTTGTGAAAATACAGTCTTGAGCCAACAAAACAACTCCCTGTGTAATTGCTTCTGGGCTCTTGAGATGGTCTTTAGTGCATGGACAGAGGACCTGGGATGTAAGCACCAGCCTCAGCTGTTCTTTCAAATCTGCATGAGGAAGCCTCTGGAGCTGAGTCCCACACCTCAAGGACTAGGGAGCTAAGCCCAACCTAATCTTGTAGGAAGGTTGTGAGAAAATTTTTCAGAGCTTTTTCCATTTTTTCTATTCCCATGACAAAACCACAAATGACTTCCACCCTATTTCTCCTTTGTGGGCTGTTCAGCCGACTTATAGATGAGACCCAAAATCCAGCTGGTGCATCAAACCTGAGTTCAGAACAGATTTTTCTTCTGTTTTGCTTTGTGTGAACTTGCATCTCTCCTGATGCACATCACTTGGTCAGAAACTGCACAACAGCAAAGAAAAGCAATTTTGTCATCTGCTTTCACAGGGTGTAAACTAATATCTTCAGCAAAAAGCTGTGTCTATGGTGTACCCTGTGTGAATATAATCACTTTATCAAACTCTCTGCGCTGCAAAGTGCTGCAGCTCATATCCTGTGTACACCCGTTGATTCCAAAGCTTGTGCTTCATTGTTTGTTATGTTGGCCCAGGATCAAGTTTTGTGTCTGTAAGATGAGCATAACTTTATTTTAAAAGGAGCTCTGCTTTATCAGTTATTGGTGAGTGTTGCCTGTCATTTCTGGTGAGGGTGCTTGCTTCTGTTCCAAGCTAGGGGAGCGAACATGTACATTACTGTATTGGGAGATTGTTGAACGAAATTAATTTTAAAAACCTGACCAAAACAGACCATTGAGAAATGGATGTAATATGATATAAAGAAAGTTTCTACCATGAGAGTTCTTTCCCAAAATAAAATATGCCATTTTGGTAGTTATGATATTTTTCATTGATGCTTTTATTTTGTTTTCACCCTTGACGTTAGGCACAAAAATAATTTGACCCACTCACAACATCGTACTACAGTGGTAATTGAAACAAGGAAAGTCAAACAGCAGCAATAACAATAAAGCTTATTTTATTGATGGAAACTCATAAAAAATTTCTACGGATACATTTCCATGTTGATTAGCACCGTACCTTTTTTGAAACAACATGAAGTAAATTTGAGAATTTGGCCCTAGGTCTTGAAAATATTTCTGTAACAGAGTCAGTTTCCTCCTTCAAAAGTGCATGCATGATGTGTATTATTTAGAAAAAATCAGTGCTAAAGACAAGAGAAAAGAAATTAAAAGCATAGTTTTGGACTCCTGCGGATCATGGTGTGGCTTGAGTTGAGGGATGCACCACCACACACAAGGAGCAGAAGACAGGAGGTGTGGGGTCTGATGTCTTGTACTCTGGCAAAATGGATCCTTTTCTGTAAGAGAGTATCTGGTCTTTCTGATCAAGCTCCCACTGCTTGGGAGCATCTTCTCTTGGCTCTTTATAAATTTCTTTCAGTGAGGGTGCCATCACCTCTCAGATCACTTGTGCCTCACAGTCAAACTCTGTATGATTATATATAGATGTGTATACCTATATATACTTGTGTACCCATTTTAATTTTTCAAAGTTGCATAAGGGGCTCTTTTCCCCTTATCCTCATTCCTATATGCTGGTCTCTAACATTAATCTTTGAGTTTCTGACAGTCTTGTCCATTCTGTGCCACTTTTGTTTCTTACTTTCTTTACGCTCTTGTTTCTTACTTTGTTTCTTAAAACAGTTTGTTGTGAAGGAGTAACAACTTGAACATGGGCACTGTTGACTCTTCTGTAGCACTGGAAAGGTCATACTTTGTGGTCTGATCTTTCCAAAAATTCAGGAGGAAAGAAAAAATATGGCAGTCAGTCTGGTGGAAACCTGGAGAATCTGGAAAAGCTTATGGTGTGACTATGCTCACCTACAGCCACTTCACATTTGTCTGTGGGTCGTGGGTTGGTTGTGAACACTGTGCTGTGGACAAACACTGGGAATGCGGCCCAGCATTTTGCATTTGCACTCAATTCATCTAATTAGGAATCACCTTGGTTTAATTTCAAAAGCTCTTTTAGAACAAAAAAGGTGTCTCTTTCACTTAATATAGAACACTGCAGAAATTATCCTTAGACTCATTCAGTGGAATGGAAAAAGCAAACCAGGGCTGCACAGCAGTGTTTGCACTTGGTGAAGCAGGTGGGAGAGGTGCAGAGGGTGAAGTGTTCCCTGCCTCCCCTTCAAACGGCACGTGGTAGGTTACCCTTGGTGGCCATGAGCCCTCTGCCACAGCAATTATTTTAAAATGATTGTTTCTCTCAGACCAAATACTGTGGCACAAGTGTAGGTCCCTTGCTGGTGCCACATTCAATTAAAAGGACACAGCTGAGGCACTCAGAGGGCCTGCAGTGCCCTGTCTGATCTCATCACTCAGTGGAGAGCAGCCTTGGGGGCTGGCTCTGCTGCCAGGTGGCCCAGGCACCTTGCCCATCCCAGCGAAGCTCGGTGGGGTGGTTTCTGTGCCAGGGCAGCGTATGGCAGTGAGGGGTGGCTGTGGTGGGGCTGGCAGGTGGCCGCAGTGTGGGGGCTCAGCCCGGGTGTGGCTGGGGTAGCGGTGAGCTCTGATTGCTGCAATGGGGGCACAGATGTCATTTTCCACACTGCTGGTCACAGCGTGTGACAGACACCCAGTGCTGTTGAATGGCTCTAGGAATGGGGGCAACAGCCTGAAATTGGCTCTTCTGCAGAAAACTGTGTGTTGAGGGTGATGCACGTGTGGACATACTGGGAATGAATCACCTGACTTTTCTGCCTATTGTTTCTCATTTCTTGTCTTTGATTTGGTTGTTTAGTTTTGTTGGGTTTTTTGTCCCTGCCAGTTAGATCCCACTTATTCAAAACTCACCTATAAAGTGGCCATGTGAACCAAAATGCCTTTTGCTGATACACAGAGTGAGCTAACACTGGTGAGCTGAGCTCTCTCTTGTGATTATTTTTTCACAGTGGAGTAGAAAATGTGAAAGCGAATGGTTAACATCAAGTGTCAAGTTAGGGATGGTTATAATGTCTTAGGTGGGGTGTATGACTGTTATTTTAGAAATTAGTTTGTCAACAAACTGAAATTTAGACCAGATGTAGACATATGAGTAATTCTTAAAAAGTTTGTCATAAGGAGTGAAAGGAGAGGAAAAAAACCTGATGGAAAACATTCACAGAATCACAGAATTGTTGATAAGTAGTTTCTTAAGCTTGAAAGAGTTGAAAAATTGGTTTGGATGTGAATTTTTGGCCAAACCTCAGGTTATTGGGTTGAATGGTATGAGTCCCATGACATCAATTACTATTACATGGCAGATTCATTGGATTATCTCAGGAAAATCTTGCTTAGAAAATTTTGGGGTTTTTTTTTCAGAACTACAAAAAAAGCAGCAAGCCAAAACAAAATAAACCAAATCAACCCAAACAAGAAAAAAATAAAAAACTCCCCAAAATGTAAAAATAAAACAAAAAATCACTGCTTTCTGAATTTAGCATAAGGAACAGGTCCTTTCCATAATAAAGAGAGATGTGCCCTTCTTTTTGTAACTGTTGATTTACAATGATATCCGCAGTTACTGTTTGAAAGGTAAAATGAACACTCTGCAATTTCTTCCTAGAGCTGGCAACTGAGATTTAGATTGTATTTCAGATGTCTAATCTGTGTCAGTAACTTGTCAATATTAACACTGTTGGTAGAACTGATCATTGTGCCTATCAAACATGCATATTTTGTTATCTTTACCTCACTTTTGAATACCCTTATCTTTGATTGTCATCCTATAAAGTTGGTACCTACAAAGGAAAACATTATGGAAGCATTTTAAAAAAACTATACAGCACCTGGAAAACCACAAAAAATAAATGTATATGAAGGTACAATTCTTCAATATTCGGCCAGTGTTCAACAGAAGTTATTGTGTTCATGTAAAATGATTTTTAATTAAACGAACTTGCAATTTCCCATGTACGTAGTGAGCAGTGATACTTTTTTAGAGTAAACTCTTGTTGCAAAATTACATAAGAGAAAGTTTAATGAGTTATTCTCCAAGAGAAAAAGCAGAAAGTTCAACTTGCTTGGATATAACTTGTTTTTTAAATAAAATATTTTTTATGTTTTATAACATGAAAGCAAAAGACATTTATTATTCATTAAAAAAACAAAAAAACAACACCAAACAGACAAATTATAGGGACCAGGTTAGCCCTTGACCCCAGCAGAGCTGCAAAATGAAAAGCATCTTTGGCCACAATGATTAAAAAGAAGGAATTCCAGGTTAGGATAAAAATGAATCTGTGTTTGAATTACTTTGTGTTCTAGAATCATTCTTGCTCTCTCTCTAGATGTCTTTTGCTGTCTCCTACCACTTACTGCAGTTCAAATGATGTGTTGTTTTCTCTCAACCTGTAAAAATGAGCAGTCCTGGAAGGAAGGCTGTGAAAACAAATTCTTCTTTGGGCAAAAAGACAAAATGGAGTTATAGTGTGCTGAAGTCCTGTTTGAGGATTAGAGAGTAGATTTTGAATAAGTCATTTGCACAGGAAAATATTTCACTGGAAGTGGTGATGGTACAGTACAGCACTGAGTCAAAATGAGAGCATTATGGTATTTTTTAAACAGGAAAAATCTTTAATAGTGTGACATTATTCATATTGTATTCTTCCAAATTATCCAGTTCAAGAGACATTTAACACTGTGTCGTTTGACAGTCATGATGCAGAGCATTTCTGATGTGAAACTGGCAGTGCATTTTACTTAAGGACATACTACCTTATGAATACCCTGAGTTTCGCAATGTGGTGTTATCACTTCTATGGAAACCACTGGCTGCTCTGCTTACTTCTATGAGGAGCAGAGAGACCTCCCTCTTGGATGATGTGACTGCAAATATGGAAAAAAAAAAAAAAAAAAGAGGAGGAAAATCCAAACAAAACATCCTCAAACTCCAACCTTCCTTTTCAGTGATTCTAATTTGGGAATGGGCATAAGCATACTTCATATTTTAACTGATTGTGGTTATACTGGTTACCTATTATGGCTGCTTCACCAGTATTTTCTGAAAGTATTCAAAAGTGCAAACACAAATCCCAAAGTCAACCATCCTTGGCTTGTCCATGACACTGTGGAACCTGAAGCTCTGTAACTTACTTCCCTTCCTTTTGGCAGGATCGTGTCATTTGGGAGAAAACCAGCGGAGGCCAAAATTCATCCTGGGACCAAAAAGTCCAATCTTAAGTGCTATTGAATCTTTGCAACTTCCAGCAGAAGCTGCAGTGCCTTCTCCTGTGTATTCATCATTTTAAAGCATCAGGCAGCCAATCAGTTTGCTACTGTCTACAGTGACAACTTGTCCTTATGTGATAGGCACAAGGCTGCAGACTCTGCTGTCTGCCTGCCCTCTGTAAAGAAATCCCCTGTATTGGTCAGCAGTCAAAGAAAGAACAAATGGCAGGCTTTCAAAGTAGTGAAGTAATAAGAGGATCTCAATAATACAAGTGAGTGCAATACAGATGCTTTTTTATCTCTCTGAGAAATGTCAAAATGCTAGTTTCACTCTTTTAGTGGTAAAAGTATTAAAGAAAATTCCAGCATCAGTTTTGTCTCCATTCTCTACAAGCTCAAGTGCTTCTGTCCACCTCCTGACTCAACATTCATCCATCCACCTATGCATGGTTCCCATGTGTCCACCTCTCCTGTTTACACATAATTCAGTGCTCCATTTTAACCCATCACACAGCTAACAAGAAAAAGTATTAAGAAAAAAACATATGTAGAGCAGAGGCATTTTAGATATCCCACACTACCTTATATGAATTTTTCATGCATTTTCAAAGTTTTCTTCTCAGCTGTCAAGATGAGTTATATAGGTTTGTAGTGCTCCCTGCTGTAGGATGAAAACAGTGTAGCTGAGGGAATGGTAGGTGAGGAGTCTAGTTAATGATCCGTGTTTTTGTCTTAGATTGAAGACAAATTCGTAAAATTCGTAAGAGATCTTGATACTCTTTTTCTAGATGAGAGAGTTGAATGTAACACAGTGAAATGCACAGTCTGTATTGCAATGATACCATATTCCAGCACTGAAATGCCAAGGAGTTTCTTCACACCAGTTTAACACATGGAAGAATTGAGAAATATAAAATTACAGGGGAATTTCCTTTCTCTGAGGAGGTAAGTAATAGCTCCGCTACAAAGAAAATCCATATGTAATGTAAAAAATATTGTGTAGTAGCCAGATGTGCTAAATAGAATTTTGGCCTTTTTTATTTTCCTTTTTTTCTGGAGAAAATAATTGTTTAAATTGTGTGACTATGGTAAAAACTCACTATAGAGGTAGGTAGAATTTAATACCACACAGAAGGGGAGAGTATGCAAAGTGCATTATCTACTACAACACACATTACTACCACATACTAGAACAGACTGGCAAATGGAAAAATTATATTCTGACAGCTTCATGTCCAGAAATATGAAATGGAGAATTTGACCCCCTTGCTATCTTGTCCGAGGGAACGTGACATTCCAGGCACAAAGCTTAGTATTTTTAGTTGCTGTATGATAGATAACCCATAGTCCTTCTCCTTATGTGGGCAAACACCGAGATGCCAATTCCTGACTCAGTGTAGCCATGCATGGTCCTGAGCAAAACAGTGCAGGAGGCAAAGTGAGTACAAAGTACCAAGGGCAGATCACTGTGAGCTCAGCAAATACTATACTGTATCTACTCAAGACATAAATATTCAGGCAGTGCTAGAAATTATCAATATGGATGACTGGAAAACTACAGGGGGAAATGAAGACCAGGAGGAATGCAGTGGAGATGTTTACACTTTTTTAAAAAAATGTTTTGACTAAAAACATTCCACTGAGAGCTAACATCTCATTTCCAAGAAATCCCTTGGGGTAAATCAGAAGTGTTAGCT
Source organism: Sterrhoptilus dennistouni (assembly GCA_013397095.1). NCBI lineage: Eukaryota > Metazoa > Chordata > Aves > Passeriformes > Zosteropidae > Sterrhoptilus > Sterrhoptilus dennistouni. The sequence continues at coordinate 1,228,271 of VWZU01019343.1, read as the reverse complement.
CCAAAAAAGAAGGTATAGGAGCAAAAGAAAAAATACAAGGAAGTTATCAAGGAAACTGAGATCAAAAGTGGAAGGAAAATTACATAGGATGTAAATATGAATAATAAATGGCTATACTAATGTAAATTACAAGAAGCAAGAGGTTGAGGAGAGAGACTGCAGGCACTGTGGGGCCATAAGGAAACTTTTCACAGAAGATGTGATATTTATATGAAACAATGACATCTTAAAGTCAATGTTCACTAGGCTGATTCCAAGGAGGCTTGGAGGCTTTGTGGTTTGACTCAAAAGCATGATTTTATTTTTGACATGATCTGGATGTCTTATCCTTGGAGGTGTTCAAGGCCATGCTGGATGGAGGCTGAGCAGCCTGGTCTAGTGAAAGTCATCCCTGCCTATGGCAAGTGGTTGGAATTCCATGATCTTTAAGATCCCTTCCAACCCAGACTCTTCTGTGACTCTATGATTTTATGTGTCTTGCTGGGTAATTGGGAAAATAACTTCTTCCACACAGCTTTACATGTTCAAGTATCAATTGATGAAAACAGAGGATGTCTTGGAACTTACTAAAAGACACTTGTCTTCATCTTGCTTCTAAGTAAAAATAGTAATGAGCAAAAATCCAGTTCTGGAAAACGTCTTTACCTTTACTTCAGGAGAATTTAAAAGCCCAGCAGAGAACAGGGTTCAAATGCAAAGTTGGGTATTGGTGTTTTTT
>VWZU01019343.1:1206577-1227500 GCA_013397095.1 Sterrhoptilus dennistouni | reverse complement strand
CAGTTTTGGAGCCTGGCTTAAGGAATACTGGGTCTGTGGAGTACTGGCTTTGAAAATAAAGATAGATTCGATCCAGTCCTTAGATCAAAGCTTTCAGCACTTGCAATGTTTCTTCTACAGCCATAGTAGCCCAGGACTACAGATACCTTCCTATTAATCCTATAGGATTGATAAAACCTCAGTAAACCTTCTGGAAATGTCAACTGGATCTCAAGATATGAAAGGACAATAGAAAATAGATAAAATTGAGATGAGTTTTAAATGCGATCCAAGTCTACAAAACTTGGATCAGGATACAGGAAGTTGAAGGTAGAAACTTAGATATTAAGTTGGTGATTTCAGCATTAAAGTTCCCTAAACTTTAGATTTATGTTCCACAAGTACAATATCCAGAAGCTAAATAGACTTGCTGGTTGTACAGCATTTAGGTAAAAGAAGCTGTATTGTTAAAATACCTTAATATATGTACAGAGGTCAACTTCTAGGCGAATATAATAGCAGACCTCTGTAGAGTGTGGTTTAATAAAAATATGTTCACTTTGTCCTAACAGTTTTCTCCTTAATCCCTGAAGTTTTGACCCTCCTGTGTGAAACACAGCTGACTTGCTATAGAATCTAAACTTCTGAAAACCTTAGAGACATATTGGCCAAGCAGGTAACTTAACTGTCAGCATTGTAACATAATGTGAACCAGATTATCTGATAATTCAAGATAAAGATTTCTTTTAGCCAAATTGTGATACCAGATTTTAAAGAATAAGTGTCTCTTTTTTTCTATTTATTTTCTTTGGAGAATGTGTGTTTATGCATGGGAATAGGAAAAGGGAGATTCCTCAAGTCTTGATCAATTATCAGTTGTGAATTCACCATGATGCAAAGCTTTTAGCTGGAAAAGAACTACCGGATAAATGAGAAAATGGCATATGTGCACAGGTAACCTTTGAATTAGGAAAGATGCTAGGCACTAATTAAAGTTGGGGAAAAGCTGGACAGATACATGGAGTCAATGCAGGTTAATGAAAGGAAGGTCATGTTTCACATATCCAATTAACTTCTCTGAGAAGGAAAGATGGTCAATGGGACTTGACAGGGGTAAAGGGAAAGATATAAAGTATTATGGCTTCAGGAAAGCTTGGTAATGCAGTACTACCAAAAAGGCAAGTGCATTTCATTAGCCAGTACAGGATTGATGGTGGAATTAGTCATTGGATAGAAAAGGGCTTGGAGCTTGGATCACCATGAGCAGCAAACTGCTGTTCACTGGTGAGCAAGAAGTGATGAATGAACCACTGCAGAACTGGTGTCCAGACTGGGTCAGCTTGCAGCACAAGGGAGAATTGTAAGTAGAACAGACAATGAAGCATTAACACTTGTAGTAAACAATAATCTTTTCTTAGACAATACTCATCAGTGTGCAAAAGAGACTTGGCTAGAGCTTAATTAAGAGGTGGTTTCTTTTGCTAACATGTTAAATTTTAACCTAATAGAAATTTTATGTTAAAAAACAAGAGAAAAAGAAAAATTATTTTATTTAAATTACTTCAAGCTACAAGTCCTGCTGCATCTGAAAGTTGTGTTAAAGGAAGATAACAAAGTTGCTGGAGTATTAGCGGTTTTCAGATGCAATGCATAATAGGTGTTAATGATTATGTACCTTGAAATATTAAGAGCAGATTTAAAAGATTTCACAGCACATGGATTGCTGAGCTCCAGGAAGTACTGCATAACTGAAAAACATGAAGTGTGAAACTGGGTCATTGCTTTATTTTGAGATTCCCTTAGGGTGTGTGGAGGCACAGCATTTTCACTTGTTGTTGGACACTTGTTTGGACTCTTGGGAAGGTATGAGGAGTTTCTGTCTGGAAGGGTTAGTGCTGAACCCCTTGTTTGGGAAAAATAGAGGATATTGAAAAATATGGTGCAGAGTAGTATTCCTGTAAAAGAGTACATGTGTTGTCATCTATGATGCATTGGAAAATCTGTGTGAAACAAGGGTTTTGTGCTGGGTGCCTATGTTCAACCTGCTGGCTTTCTCTGCCCGTGCTGTAGCTCTCTGCAGAAGATGTTTCCTAGATGAGCAACAGGCCCAAGGGTTTTATCTGTTTGCCCTGTTGTGATATTGATACTATACTACCAACAATGCATGCAAATGAGGGAGGAGATTTTTCTAAGCATTTGCAATTGATTTTTCTGTGCTCCTTGCCCAAAGTCAATGCTGAAATTCTCTTCGGCTTCAATGGGACAAAAAGAGTCTGTGCTTTATAATTCTGAAAATTCAGCACTAATCACTTTATTTTTGCCTTTGGCCATACATACATACATACAGATGCAAAATCTGTTGATTGATTTCAGTGATTGTTATGCATAGGTAATCAAGGGCAATATTGGCTACAAAACCTGTAGAAGTAAAAGAGACCACAGGTGTATGGGAATTGGAAACCTTAGTATGATGTGCTTCTGTGAGCCTCTTATTAAAACACTAATATTATACAGCTTCCAACAATGTTAACTGCATAGAATGAGGTGTATAGAGACATACTCATCAGGCAGCTGCACGCCACAGCTCCTCTCACCACCCTATGGGAATGGAGAAGACGATAAAAAAAGATGTAAAATTTGTGAGTTGAGGTATAGGCAATGTAATAGGACAGAAGAGAAAGGGAAATAAATAATAACAACAAGAAAAACAACAACTATAAAAGGATTAGAGTATAGAAAACAAGTGATACACAATGCAATTTTCATAACCCACTAACAGATGTCCAGCCAGTTCCTGAGCAGTGTCCCTCAGGTATCTTTCTCCCTACTTTATACACTGAGCAAGACATGATATGGTATGGAATTTCCTTTTGATCAGTTTGGGTCCATTATCCAGGCTGTGTCTCCTCCCAGCATCTTGTGCCCTCCCTCACTATTCTCTGTCAGGACAGCATGAGAAACTGAAGAGTCCTTAATCACTGCTTAGCAACAGCCACAACATCATTGTGTTACAAACCTCATTGTCTCTCGCCCCAAATCCAAACCACAGCTCTATATCCCTATCAGCATGAATATTAAATTTATCCCAGTTGAAACCAGGAAACAGGATGGTATTTCTGCACTCCATGCTGTTGTGAAAGCTGCATTCCTAAATGAAACTCTTCAGCCTAATAAAGTTTTCTTTTCCTTTTTGCAGAATAATAACATTCCAGTGAATTGTGCTTGGCTTGGCTGGAGGGTTGGCACATTAGTATTGATCTTTGGCTAGCCAGATAAGCCTGTTTTGAGGCTTTTCAAACTACTTAAGATGATTATCTGTTCTACTGTGGTGTAAGCTGCCCTTCAGTATAACCTCTCAGTTTGAGTAACTTCTGTTGTGTCTTAATTGACTCGTGCTCTGCAGCTTTGAGAAAATAAAATAAAAAACCCCCATTCTCTTCAGAAAAAGTATCATGTGTTGTCATGGCTTGGTTGCAGAATTTCCAGTTGTAGTGAAGTCCAACAAGATCCTGTTATCAGCAGGCATCTCACAGTGCCTGAAAGCAAAAGTTGAAGCATTTTAATTGAATCCTACAGAGACCAGCAGCTTCTGTTTCTCAGTTCAGTGACAACATCTTGTTTCTTAAGTGATATTTTTCCATTCAATAATCAAGTAATTATTAGGCTAGTTGTTATGTTTCTGGTTGTCTCATTTCCCCCCTTGTTCCTGAGTACTCCGTTTTCTCATTCAGATCAATGCTGGTGGTTGGTATGCAGTGGCTGCTGCTGCCTGCCTGCCTTGGATAGCTGCAGGCACTGGAGTTCCGAATTCCTGCCGGGCTGGCTATTTCTCCCATCTGTGCCTTCTTGCCTTGTGCTCACAGCTACTTCTCTAGCAAGACCTAAATCATGTCCCAAGCCCTCAATATTCGGCTCCGCCTCCATTTTAGAAAGCAGCGTTTCATGCTTACAGCACTCAGGAACACAAAAATTAATACCTGGGGTAAAATTATAAGCATTAATAATCTGTTCACTTCGACACTCAGAGATGCTTTTATTCAAAACCTGAATCATCTTTAGAGTGTCAATTAACATTGCCTAAGAGGTTGATTACAGGAGGCAACCATCAAATGTTGTTAGAACTGTTGTACCCATACTAATCCATGCAACCCCCCCCACCTCACCCCAAACTGTTAACTGTTCAGAAATTGGTCTGACTGTAAAACTAGAATCATGAGCTTTTTGTTCTGTGAAATTACAAGCATCAGCTGGACTACAAAATTTTGCATTGTGTTGATGATTGTTTTAGCATAAATAATACTTTGGTCAGAAAAATTAATGCTCAATAAATACAGTTTTTTCTACAGTATTTTTGATGTTAAAACCCACCAGTATGAAATATTGTTTATTTCAGAATCAGATTTCAATTCCCGGTTGCAGTTCCCTATGACAAAGATGGCTTCTGTCTTCTGTGGTCATAATTGGCTGCAAGTAAATTTAAATGAATAAGAAAATAAAATTCTCAGGACTGGGATATCTTTTGCTTTAGGTGCAGCAAGTAAGTGAGCAAAGTTAAACATAACTTCACAAGTATTAACATTAAAAATATCTTATATTGATGGTTCCCCCCCTCAATGATTTAAAATTAATTAGGGAAGAGGCAAAATGCCCAAATAAATGCTTCTGCTCCTGTTTAGAGTGATACAGTGTGAGACCTGAAAAATCTCATAATGCTCTATCCAACCACAGTTATTTAATTTAAAGGAAATATGAAAGTATTTAAACTAATTTTGGAGAAAAAAGTATACTGAATTGCATAAGAGTCAAAAGACTGTATTTTTAAAAGCAAGGAAATTACGATAACTGATTGAATTCTTTGCTTGCCCGCATAGGCAAGAGTGAGTTGGCTGCCCAGACTGTGGGTTTTGAAGATAACCAGAACACTGCATTAAACTGAAAGAAATCCTGCTCAAGTGAAAGAAAGAAATGCACGGGCGAGCATGTATTTTCCTGTGTCTGATGAATTGTCTTAAGGTTAAATTTTAAATCTGCTTTGTAACTCTAGATTAGATTTAGGATTCTTAAATATTTAGTTAAAAATATTAGCATTAGTGCATCTCTAAAACAAGTTTTTCCAGGACCAGTTTGCTATCAGAATCCAGTAAAATCCAGGTATATCATTAGATTTCTAGTACAGTTTTGGGAGAAGGCAGTGGTGTAACCTTGGTAGAGGATTTCTTAGAGAATACAAGTTTTGGATGAGGAATAGAGTCAAAGCTCAGACTTTTGGTGGAACAATTTCAACTGATTAAATTTTACTTTGGAATGGCATTTTCAGGTCCAAGATTAATTTTCTTCAGTCAAACATATGCCTCCCCCTCACACCTCTCTGAATTTTTCCAGTTGATAACTGGATTATATTTTTGAGTAAAATATATAACATATATACAGTTCCTGGGCAGAAAGGAATAATGAATGTGAATATGTATCCCATAGGCAAGTCAAGTGTCTTATATCTGACTCTGGAGGAGGTTACAGAGCTTTGCTTACAGAAGGACATGTGGGCTTTTGTTTTGATTTGCTTTCTGAAAAACTTCAAAGTGTCCTACATTCTTTCAGAAATCTCTAGTTGAATTGTTTCCTGTGTAGAGGAGGAAAAGATGTCAGCAGATGAATTAAGTATTGAAATTAGGTATTTAAGATAAATATCAACTGGAGATGGGAGATGAGAAATTAGGCATTTTTTCCTAGCAATTCATAGGCCTTAGTACAAATTTATGCATATGGGAATAGCAGTTTGTGGCTTTGTGAATAATGGAAATCTGATTGCATGGATGTCTTGTGTATTTGTCATTAATTACTTGTCTGGCCCAAGTCTTTTGTCAGCATAGCTTTTGAATCTTCTGGAAATTTCCAGTGGTTGGCACATAGCCTTAGAGAAGACAAGAACTTAGATGGGGCATGAAAGTAAAACTAAAAATGTACATGCTGCTTTGTATTTTAAGTAATTTGCTGGAGTAAATAAAGATGATAAATTAATTACCACTTCGGATTTTTGCCAACTGTACTATCCCTAATGACTATTCCTGTCATCAGGGGTATTGCTGAAGATTCCTAACAATAGCCTCTATTTGCTTTTGTAATATGTATTTTTCTATAGACATATCTTTTATTCCTCCCTTCCTTTCTTTCTTTAGTTGAGGATGGATGGGGCTCATTGGGTCAGGCAGGACATCTACTGAGATATTTGACCTTGTATGCCATGACTCTGGTTTGAATTTTGTCTGTACCAAAGCTAGCCAGGCTGTTCTTTGTCTACAGCACTGCACCTTAGCATCTACCCATTAGCTGGGAGAAAGATCAACTCAATTCCTTCAAGACGAGGGGTGCTAATAATAAATGAAATTAACAGTGCCAAAACAAAGCAAGAAAACCTAAAAACCCCAGTGTTCTGTACTGCAGAGAACAGCTTTTCAGTCAGCACAAGATCAGATGTTCTGAAGCCCTTTGAACTGGGCATTGGTTATGTATTTTCTGTTACTGGTTAGAGAACAAGAGCTATGTGGCTACAACTTAGGATCTTCTCAGTAGTAATGGTGTCACAGGATGCTGGAATGGTCAATGTGTTGCTGAATATCAGAGCTTGCCAATGAAAGCTTATTAACATACTAGAAATCTATATCAGATTATTCTTTTATGCAATTGAATTGCCACTTCTTTGTCCCTATTCTAGGAGCCTTCTGAAAACAGTTCCACTCCAAATCATCTGTTTCACTCCCTTGAATTGATATCCTTACCCTCTTTAAAGAGAGGATCTAAAGAGTGCTGTCATCTTGGTTTATTCTACCTCTCATTATTTAGTACTCGTCCTTCTGTACCATTGACTATCACTAAGAAAAACCACACTATTTTTTTAGAGTTTCTGTGCATATCCCAGCCTGTGTTTGTATTCACTTTTTTTTCCTATTCAGGCGCAGTCTCTGCTCACTGTACATCTGTTTGCAAAACAAAAGATGACAAAGTGGTTTATAGTTCAGTTTGATTTATAGATAAAGGCTTAAATGGTAACATGGTAAAACAGACAAAACCTGCAAGAAAACCTGGCAGATGAGATGCGTTAAATGAAAGAATGGCTATAAACAGCTCAGATGACATGTGTGTGTACCAGCGTTGTCACCAGCATGCATGAATTTCACTGCAGAGGCTGCTATAATAAGATGTGTGCAAAGCTGATGACTTGAAGAATTTTTCTTCTTTCTTTTTTTCCCCTCCAACTGAGGAGACATTTGCCGGGAGCCTATGAAGTAAATCTCTGTATGAAATCATAAGAATTTGTTTCTTTTCATGTCTGTATGATAGAAGCAGGAATATGACAAGGCACACACACACACACAGAGCTCCTTACAAAGACAATCTCTTTGGTGCTTGATGTTATGGGTATGAGACTGAGGTTGGTGAGAGGCCCTGCTTTGTCCTCTGCCCAAACTTCTCTTTGGTATTGTGAAGCACTGATTGAGGCAGGCACCTCCAGCTCCCCCATCAACCTGAAGATGTGCAATCTTTTCTTATGACACAGTATGGAAGGCTCATGTGGAGCAGTACCCCACTACTCCTCTGTGAAATGCTGTCTCTGGGTATTAGATGAGCAGTGAGTCTCAGCTGACAGGATTATATAGGCTATTGAAAGATGTCATAGTGCAATTCAGGTACTGTAAGGCTGCTGCTTCATTCCATCAAAGCTCTTACTTCATCCTGGACAAGTCTGCTTTCCTCAGCCTTTCCTCACACCTGGAGGTATCTCACTGGCATTCTGCTGAACATGTTCCTCCTGTAAGTTCTCTGCCTTCTGGAAACCTGGTGATGGTGTCCACAACAGGGAGTCTTCTCCTGTGTGCAGTTGGGTGGGTTAGCTGCACAGATCTGACCTCAGGTGGTCATCACTTAAATAAAGCCATGCCAGTTCTTCACAGCTCCTCAATTTTTGCACATGCATTGTGTTGGGACAACTTCAGATGAGGCCCACACTGGTGCCTACCTTGGGAAAAAAGCAAGTGGTCCATTTGCACCAGAAACTTTACAAGTACTAACTGAGTCCTGAGTTTCCTGTGCCTTTATAAAACAGGTACTACCTTCCCTTTACAGCTGAAGAAACTGGAGGCAGAAAAATGGTAAATAAGAAGTATCTGCAGAGGCAGTGTGAATCAGAGCTGGAGTAAGAGCTTGGCCATTCACTAACCCTACTGTTGTGACAATACTTATAGGTATCTTTTGTTTTAAAAGTTAGTTACATATTTACACAACTCTTAATTGCTGAAGCCTAACTATACAGTAGAATTCCATGTCTGAAGAACTGGAGGGGGGGGGGAGACGTGTCTTGTATTCATAATTCTGATAATTTGAACTTTTTGCCTTTACTACATTGCCAGTAAATCCTATAGGCACGCAGTTTCCTAGCCATTTGCTCCTGTTCTCATGGTGACAAACAGCTCTGTGCTTATATCTGAAGGGTCTCAAAACCTAGATTTTTTTTTTTTTTACTGCATCACCCATATAGTGTAGTCTGGGATATATTATCTAGCTGTGCCTGTCAAGAGGCGTACTTGTGTGTTGAGGAGTATGGGCTATCTAACCACTGGGATAACTGCTGTCTCCTCTTGGAACATGGCTAGGACACTCATTTAGGATGTGAAAGACTGACTATAGAAGTATTGGTCACCCAGTCTTAGAGAGGTGGTTTGAACCAAGCTTTCCCAATCATAAGAAAATCCTAGCTCCTGAAAGAAAAGGAATTTTTAGGAAGGGTTTTCTTTATTTCTTCTGGAGAAGCTTTTTCATTGTGTATGAGATCTTGCAAAGGTAAATGTTGTTAATATCTGGAAAAATGGAGGACAGAAATAACCTAGAGATTATAGGTAATTCAGGCATTCCTGAGTGTACTGGTGCTTTATTCTGCCAAGCTGACTCTGCAATGCATGGCACAGGTCCAGAAAGAATTTTTAGCTTCATCTGAAGGGCAAACAGCCCAGACCTGGCCTTGCTTTCTGTAGAATTTCTCTGCTTCATCCTGTGTGTGGGGATGATCTGTTTTCTGGAAGGCAACGCAGATGTACTTGAGCTGCCTCTGTGCCTCGAGTGAGGTGCAGAGCTCTGACTGACTTGGGTCATTGCCTTCCAGCAGTTCAGCCAGGCTCACACAGTGCCTGTAGGAGTTGATGGATCTGCAGATCTGGGCTGGCTCTCGTGTGGCTGTGCCTGGCCTCCCTGCCTCCATCACCTGCTTAATAACCTGGAGGGAGAGGCCTCAGTAAAGGTCACTTGCCTGTATAATAATTAGGCAAGAGGGAAAGAGAGGGAATCACCCCATAGTGCTGGTGATTTAGAGCACTCATCTGGAAGGAAAGAGACTCTCTCCTTTCCAGTTGAGTATGGAAGTATTCCCTACAAGGAAGTATAGGAAGAGTGACTAACACTTTTTTTTCTTCAGGAAATCACTTTTGGTCCAAAGGGTGGAACTCTGCAAGCAGGCACATGGCTGTGAGTCTCTCACTGAAGTCAGCCTAAAATCTGGATGAGAAATCATCCCTCTCCTTAGCACTTTCTAGTGTTGGTTTAAAACGATTCACCATATACCTGAATCCTGCTCTCAGGTATTTCTCCTTTTTCCCACTCCTTCTCCTGTGTGTTGTAATAAGTAGCCTTGGAATGTAGCATCTAAAGCCATCACAATCTCTGCCTGTTTCTTATGTGGTTCATAAAATTTCACTGAAGCAAAGTTTGTTTACAGTACTTATGAAGCCTCATCAAATTTGGTCATTTCTTCTGTGAGATTCTGAGCAGAGCATCTAAAAATGACGAAGTGCTGGAAATCCTCTTTTTATGCAGTCCAGTGAAACAAGAGGAAAATGGCCCATGGTTTGATAGAAATTTCTTTGTTTACCATTGCAAAATCATCTCTGTGGTGAGAAAGCTTCTGTTTCACCTGCCTATGTTTTTCCTCTATAGCTGATATTTGTTTTTATTTTTGATTTTTGTTTTGGTCTAGATGTGGCAGCTATATGTCCCAAATAGGATTCAAGTCCTAGTGTGCTGTGCTCTGTGTTACTGAATAGTATGAGAAAGTCTTTGATCTAAACAGCTTGGTTTAGGAGACAAGGCAGACACATGGTGAGTGAAAGGACATGAGTCCCCCTGCCCACTCCTCTTGCAGGCACACTGTTTATAGAGAGATGGAGATTATTTGAAGTGAATGCCCTCACTGGGAGTTTTGGCCCTGGTATATCAGCTGAGATACTGTGTTCCTGCATCTCTGAATTGATCATGCTATGCTAGAAATGGAAACAGTGGTACTAATGGCAACTCTTGTGCTGGAGTTGTAAGGGAGAATATTTGAAGTGAGTATAATATTTTATTTTTAAAGGGAAAAGTAAACATGAAAACCCTTTCTTTTTAGTGTTCTACGAGTTTCAGCAGAGAGAGGAAATTTAATCGCATCTCTAGTCTTTAGTAGTTTTTCCTTAATGGCACATTTCATTGTGTTTCTCAGAATTACCATAAAAAGAAACTTCTATTATTTGAAAATATCTTTATTATCTGTTATTATCTGTTATCTAGCATACAGAATGCTTTCTAAGAGTAGGTAGAAAATGTGACTGTTGAATACATTAAGAAAAGACACGGGGAAAAATGGAGGCGTTATTCAGAAATTTTAAGGAGATAACATACTATTCTTTATTCCTTTTCTCTGTGAAGCATGCTAATAATCTTAAACAGAGTGAAGAAGTGTCTTTCAGTTTTTCTATGGATCCTTTGGAGTAGTTTTTTTTGGGCATTGTTGGTTGTTTTGGTTTTCAATTAGTTGTGACTACTTCTGCAGAGCAAGTATTTCTTCTTAAGTATGAGTGCTAAGGACTGCTGCCTCACAAATTATCAGTAATTCACACAAGAAAATGTGCAAAAACTACCCTCAGCAGCAACCACCAGCAGAAAGAGAAGATTTGGACAGAGCACGACAGGTTTTTCAGTGCTGAAAAATAAAAAATAACTGTATCAAAGATTCTTTAATCTTCATCTTCACGGAGTAGATTTCTAGAACTGTCCTCTGACCACAGGGATTAGAGGATAACTTAGATTGGAAAGGGCCTCAGAAGATCTCCAGTGTAACCTCAGGGTCAGGTGTGGAGTCAGTGCAGGTTGCTCACTGATTTATTCTCCTGGGTTCTGAAAACCTGCAAGGATAGCACAACCTACCTGGGAACACGTGCTGCTGCTTGAGTGTTGCCACAAAGAAAATGTTTCCTTTCTAACCAGTCCAAATCTCTCCATGCTCAGTTCAAATACCATTGACACACTTAGGTGTGGCAAATAGTTTTGGAGGCAGAGGCTGGGCATTCACTAGCTTACTACGTATTTTTCCTTTTTGCCTTTCCCTTTTTTCCCCGTTTCACTTTTCCCTTTTCGCTTTTTCCTTTCCACCTTTCCTTTTCATTTCCCTTTCCTACAATAGGAGTAACAAACTCATTGGTCTCAGTAAGAAGTAATTAAAAATCTCCCAGATAGGCAGCAGGAGAAGCACCAGCTTTCGCCTGAGTTTGATTTTCTGTCTATAGCTACACACACAGTGAATTAGGATTGGTCAGCGAGATAATTCTGCAACTTTAGGGGAACGAGGACAGGGGAGGACAAGAAAGCGAGATGTGTATAAAGCTCTCTTGCTTTATTTGGAAAACAAAGTCAATGGAGTACTAATTAGTGTCTATGGTTATTGCATATTGCCTGTCAGATACACTGTCACGGGACTTTTGCATATGCTTTCAGTAATTGCAACCTGCAAAGGATGATATAGCTTAAATGTCCCTTCTCTTGCAAGACCATCCTGATGAAAATTAGTAGCCACCAGGCAAAATACTATAAACCAATGATAACCTCATCCTAAGGAAATCTCTCTTAATTTCCATGAGTAACTTGTTAAGCAAGTGATTGGAGTCGCATTTCTCAAAGATGAGAAACCTTAGAAGTCCTTTAATTTGGCATCAGCACAGTGCAGTTGTACAACAGAGGCAGGATTAGAAGGAAACATTAAATTAAGGCAATGACAGAAAAAAAATTTGTTTATTTCAGTTGAGTTTTAAGAAAATTTTAAGAATTAGTATTTTTGTGTTTCAAATCTGTATAACTTTTGGATCTCAGTGTTGGAAAATATTTTTACAGCCAGGAGCTGGTTCTCTAATGGTTTGAAGATGACTTAATATTAGGGAAAAGATGGGACTAGTATCAACATAACTGATCTGTCACTCTACAGGCAGAGACGCTTATTTGCATTTGTAAATTACAAATATCTGTTTAATGGAACACAGCAAGGTGATTGTTATGAACTCTTCTGTATTATTGATAGCTATGAAACATGCTTATGAGTATTTAGTTTCCTATGCTGTGACTTGTCCTAGAGAAATCAGCAAATCTAATCCAAGCAGGTAGAATTAGCCTCATGAATGGGCCTTTTCTGAACCAGGGCTTGACAGTGAAGCATGGCTGGCTCCAGATCTCAGATCTAGGGGCTTTGGAAGTAGTTCTGAACCTCCACCTTTTTTGTTTTGTTTTGTTTTTGTTTTTTTTTGGTTTGTTTGTTTGTTTGTTTGTTTTTGTTTCTTGAGACTGGTGAGACACTGGAACAAGTTGTTCAGGAAAACTGTTGATGTCACTTGCCTAGAAGCATTCAAGGCAAGGTTGGCAAGGTTGGATAGGGCCCTGAGCAACATGGTCTTGTGGAAGGTGTCCCTGTCCATGGCAGGGGTGTTGGAACCAAATGCCAGATGATCTTCAAGATATCTTCCAATACAAAGCATTCTATGATTCTAAAAAGTGCCTTGTTCCCAACAAGTTACTGCATTTTATGGCCTATTTTCTTCTATCATAAAATGTTATAATGACTCGCTGTGCCAAGAGTGTGAAGGTATGCAACTTCTATGATACCTGTTTCCAGTGTGACAGGAGGAGAGAGGATGATTCTCTCCAGCTTGGGTAGCACTGGCTTCATACAAGCCAAATATTTGACATCTCAGAAAGTTTTTGCCAATTAATTCCTCTTTTCCAACTGACTCATAGTTTAGAATTAGAGACAGTAAACAGGTGGCTGAATTTGTAATGGAGACAAATTCTTTGCACATTGGCAGTATTTCTGCATTTAAAGTGTGTACTGTATTTATTGCTAATACTAAAATGCTTCCATAGAAAAACAGGCCTGTTTTATGGCTGCCTGTTCATTTAAAGCATGCTCTAATATGGTAGGTATAGAATAGAACAAAGCTATAGTAGAATAAAGCAATATCATTGGTCACTGAGCTTTAGAATATTTTTTTACTTGTTTTTTTCCATGTGAAGGATTGAGTCTGTGGTCATAGGGTTTTCAGGATTTTCAGACAGAAGTGCTATACACATGTTCAAAATGTAAATTATGATTTCCTTGCTCCAAATTTTCATTGATATTTTTGTTTCAGATTGCAGAGTGCAAGATAGAATTGTGGGGTTTTTTTTCCTATTTAAGAAAATTCAACCTTGTTGCACTTTGCTGGCTTTGACTACATATTGCATAGACATCCAGCAGGGCAGCTTAAGCACTTCTGATCCAAAATTCCACCTGTGAAGTGGTAATAGAGAGTATAGAAGCATGAGTTAGAATGCTTCAATCTGTTTCCCTTGCCTGCATGACACTGGGTGAAGTCCCTTATAGGGGAAAATCAGTTCACATATTATTAGGTCTGCAGTAACGAAAAAGAAAAAGGCAAAATATCTTTGAGAGATTAGAAATACTGAATCAGCCCCATTTCAGATGCTTGTGCTGGGAGAAGAAGGTGTGTATGGTGAGCAGACAAAAGGAAACATATGAAAGTGATGATGAAGTCTCGGCAATTATCTGTAATTTTTTCATAGACAAGATGTTACAAAATTAACCTGGCAAAAAGCTGTAGGGCAGAAGAAAAATTTTTTGCAAGTGAGGAAATGGGAAAAAACAAAGGTGTGGAGAACTCAGGGAGAGACTTCTATGGAAGCAATAGTCTCCTATAATCAGCTTTCCTTCACTTCTGAAGAGTGGAGCTTGTTCAGCTTCCTTGCTCCATGTACCTGAGAACACCTTGTCCATGGTTTTTTAGTACCTACAAATTCAATATTCATTGTAAATGATAGCTGCCTTTGTGCTTTAGTTGATATGTGCTGCCAAGACATCTTCCAACATGAAGGCATAATCTGGATGCATCGTGTGGTCATTTTTTAAGGAATTTTTCAGCTTGTCTCACTTGAAAGTCTCTTAACGGGAAGTTGCTCAGTTGTTTTTAGCTGCCTTTTTTTTTTTTTCCTTATTGTCCCTCTAAGATGTAATAATTCTGTTTCTTTCTTTAAATAATTTGAAAAAATTAAAAATTCTTGGCCACTTCTCATATGCAAGTTTGGGGTTGTCTTGTTACATCTCTGCAAAATAATATTTAGTGCTTGGAAGTGAGAATGATATGAACATAGTATCTGTGACATGGGCTTTGCAAAATCAGAGTCTAAAACAGTAATGTTGTTATTAATGGGCTTAATTCCAGAGCATGAAGTAAATAGAACATCCTTCTCTCATTCCAATTCCTTATTACTCTTCAACCACATAGCGATTCACTGTGTTTCAGCTTGGCACAGAGATGCAGTCCATGTTTGGATTGTTCATTAGCTGAAAGAAACATGAATATTCATTGTTTCTTCATTTGTTTGACAGAATTGAAATGGAAGCAGCCTCTATAGCAGCATTTCTGTTTAATACAAATGAAGTCTGAGGCAATATTATTAGTAAAAATGTACTGAGGCTATAGTTGTGTTAGGTCTATTCTCCCTGAAATTTCTCATAGTGAAAGTGGACTGATGAAGCATCTCTGCCAGTTATTCAAAATTGACTACAGAAATAGATCAGCTCTTTCTGAAGAACAAGAAGTGAACTGTACTAAAAAGTAATGACATTGTTTATTTTTCTGAGATATTTATGGCAAAGCATCAGAAAAGAGAAAGTCAAGTTATATTTGCATATTTGGTAATGGAAAGCCAACTACTGTGCATAAAAAGTGAAAAAAGTGTAAAAAATTTGAAATGTAGCCTTTCACTTTTATGAGCAAAATAAAAAGCAAAGCAGACTTTTACTGATAGCATTTGGCTTATCAATCTCGTGAAAAGATAAATGTTTCAGAGGAAAATTAACAAGCCGTTCAAACGACATTTGGATAACAATGCATGAAGCACTTGGAAGAAACGGGAAGTCCCAAGGACAGGCTGCTCCTGAATTGCCACTGAAAACAGACTCAAACTTTTTGTAGTTGATGTTACACTTGTGGTTTCTACTGGGATTTGAGTAAGAGGTGTTAATAATACAATAGCATGTGCTGCTTTTCCTTACAATTCCCATCCACTTATGCAGCTCTACAGAGTGATAAATTGTTTGCAGGAAGTTAGTGTCTGGTGAGATGCCTGATGGGGATATGAGAGGGCCAGAAGAAAGTTTTCAGCTGATAGAAGAGAATTCAAATATTTTTGAGTCCTCTGTGCAAGAAACAGTACTTTTGCTTCCATCTGCTCTTGTTGACTTGACTAAGAATCTGACATGACTGAGGCAGGGCACAGGGCCAAGCTCCCATACCAGTAAGGAGGGATGTAACCTGAGCTGTAGTCTCTGAATTGGTGAAGATGATATGAATTTCAACTAGCAGAGGTAAGAATTTTTCTAAATTGATCTGTTCAGGCATGAACAGTCATAATTTTAAATAAAAATTATTTGCATCCTTGAAGAACTTGAATGAAAGGAGTGTTGCATTTATTTAAATTTCAGTAGGTCTGAACTCAGAATAATTGGCACTGTAAGAATGCACAACCTGTCAACTGCGTGCCCTGATTCTTCCAAGACTTTCAGTTTTTGCTTCTTTCTGTGTATTCTTCCTGGTTAATATGGCTTTGCTGAGAAAGAAAATCAATTTATGAATTATTTTGCTGTTTTCCTTGGAGGATTTATGCAGTATTGTATACAGCACACAGTACACTCTATAAAAAAAGTATCAAGTAGTTCTTGTTTCCTAGGCACGGTTACATCTCCCAAATAAATGAATAATATGGCAGAGCAGAGTCTTACTAATCTGTACTCAGGAGAGAAACAGCAGGTTCAATTATTGTGATTTGAAGACTGCCCACCTTGGAGAGGGTTTTGGTGTGTAGGAACAGGGAATTTTTCAACTCAGAAGCTTTTTCTGTTGCAAAATGACCTTGTCTCAGTGCTGCCAGCCTTTGTCTGGACTTCTGTCCTGGAAGCCTCTTAGTGCTTTCACACTCATTATGAAACTGGCAGGATCTCCTGCCTGCTGCTCCAGCACAGGCAGAAGATTTGCCATGTAGATGGTTATCATCACTGACCCCACAGAGAAAAAACATCTTCCTTCCCAAAGCCACACAGGTGTCTAGAAGGGGATAAGAAAGGGTTGTGAAATATTGTGTTACCATTTGAGGAAGGTTGCAGCCTCCCTGGAAAACTGGTAACACAGCTGGAAAGCCAATGTGCAACCAAATAAATGCCTGTGCTTGGAGCAGGTTTGCAGAAGCTCAGTTTGTCAGGTCAATTTTAATGCACTTTCCAAACTGTCTTTAGAAAGGCGATAGGCAGGGGAAAATGATAGATGTCAGTAAGAGATTATTCAGGTTATTATAAAAGGAATAAAATTATGATTCTTATCTAACAATTGATGAACCCTCTACTATTGTTTTCACTTATAATATAATAAACTTTGTGTTTTTATAAACAGGAAACATGAGCCTTCCATTTGATTGGGGGAAAAAAAAATCCTGCCAGCACCTATTCTATCTGCATACCACTGATTTGGGGGTTTGTTAGTGATTATGAAATGTAAAAAAGACAACAAAGAGAAAATAGCTTTCTCACTTATAAAAAGACTTTTTCTTTCTTACCATGTACTTATGTACTGATACACATGCAGCTATGATAAGTTGTGCAAAATTACCACAGTTTCCAAGAAACAAAGTAAAATGAATGGTAAGCTTAGATACTGCAATGCTGAGAATCAACAAAACATTCCTTATGGAGGCTGTCCCTAGGACAGGATTTTATTTTTCCAGCAGTAGCGGTTGAATAGCTTTGTCCGTTTAATAGGATTTGCAATTTAGTTAAACTGAGGCTAGGTAGGTGTTATCCTGTGGTCTCTGTTGCTATGAGTTGTTTTCCCATGCTGTCCTACTCTGTGTGGGTTGAATTTCTAACAGTTGGGTTGCAAACTTTTTGGGACAAGCACCATAATTTCTGTGCGCCTGTGACGTATTTTACAGGGGTCCTGGTGCAGTGTAATAGTCTTTTGGTTATAACCTATAATTTGAGTAGTGTTACCACTGTTGAGTTATGACAGTTCTAAAGCAACAGTTTTTGTGCAGTATGCTTCCCTCCTACCTGTAGTAAAAACTAGGCTAAAATTACTTTTAATTAACATAACAGATATTTTCTAGTTAGGTTGCTAGTCAGTAATAGTCTTGGAGTATAATGCACAGATCTACAGAAGACTATATAGTAGTTCTTCCTAAGTCACATACATCACACACTAGAAAATTTCAAATGATTTAATGGGAGCTGCACCCAATAACATTGCTGCAGTCAGCAGTCTTGGGGAAAAAATGAACTTTTCAGGAAGAGTGGACAGAGATCTTATGATTTATCCCAGAGGACATCAACAGACCCCTTTTAGCTTTGCAAGAAATATTCATGAGGAACAATAACAGAAGTAAGTTCTAAATGATAGTACTCTTCCAATAGTGCTTTTTAAATTCTTAGTTTAAAAAAAAGTTGTTTTGTTTTTTTTTTTAATTAGCAAAATGTTTTGGAGGAGACACCTGTGAAATGGCACAGAAGTGTGGGGAGATTGAATCACATCCTCTGTTTTTGGAGTTGTTTTGTGAGGAAGATGTAGGAGTTTCTAATTTAATGCTATTAGATTAGGTGTTCCTAACCTTATGTGATTAGGCCAGCCAAAATGTTGCCCTGTACTGGAACTCTTGCATTTTTGTTAGAAATTGTCAAGTCCAAGAATACTGCTTTAGTACAGTAAAACCATCTAAGATGGAAGATGAGATTTTTAGGAGTTTCATTTCTTTGATTATTGCCATATGTTTATGTTTTTCTTAATTTTTCAGTTATGAATACATCTGTGTAACCAGCCATGCATACTCCTAGTTTCTTAATGTGTACAAGAAATAGAATTGTTCCCAGTTCTAATGCTTTTGGAGAGATAGATGGTAACACAACTCAGCCATACATTGAACTTGCAGCTGCAAAATAAAGAAAATCTGTGCTGTCCCAGCATTTTGTGGGCACAGCTAAAAGCTGAGTAGAAATCTTATTTAAATTGAATTATAATATTTTATTGCTCTCAGAATTTCTTCTTTTTAATGCAGAGTTGCATGTCATTGTTTAAAAGAAAGGCTTTTACAGTTAAATTTGTGGTTCATGTGCAGCAGTCTGTCTCAATAGTTTGAAAAACAATCTTTTAAAATAACTGTATAATTAGACTTTTACAACTGTAAGTACTAGCGATTATCAGCAAATGACATTGATTTCAATTTGCCATCAGTTAAAATAATTTTTTTAAATGGAAAAAAAAATGTTTAAGATATTTTTTTTTTCTTTTGAAGCTATTTTCCTATTTCTTAGAACTGTCCCAGATGAAAAACAAACTAGCCTGATCACAAGAATTAGATTAGCAGGAAGTTGTCCAGTCAGTCTGGAGTATGCCTTCTCATGATACATTGGTCCAGTGTCCTGGGTTGCAGTGTAGGATGTACACAAAGTATTTATTCTATCACCATCTTCATGAACTGTTGAAACCAGGCGGGCTAGTGTTTTCCCAAGCCCCCTGCCTCTTCTGCTGATGGCCTTTGGGGTGTCTTCTGCTAATGGCCCATTAACGCCTTTGGGGTGTCTTCTGCTAATGGCCCATTAACGCCTTTGGGGTGTCTTCTGCTAATGGCCCATTAACGCCTTTGGGGTGTCTTCTGCTAATGGCCCATGAGTCACAGGGAACTCCCTCCAGGGGTTATCTCTGTTAATGGGCCATCAAGGACCCATTTCACACTTCTCATGCTATTGTGAGATGCTCTGCCCAGGGGGAGGAGCCGAGCATTCCCACCTGGATACAAGCTGGTATGTGGGACAGTGCAAGCAGCCCTGACCCACTGGATTCCCAGAGGAGCAGAGCTACCAGATCTTTCTACAGGATCACTGCTTCAGGAAGAGCACTTCACCTGGACTGCTTCCACCATCCTGCTCAGGTTGTATTCTGACTCTGTCAGTGATCCTTCGTGTTATTGCATTTATTTTATTTTACTTTTACCTTTTTACCTTTCTTCTTAAATTATATCCCTGACTTGGAGCCTCTCATTCATTTTGCTTTCAAACCACAACATCCAGTTAGTTGGATACTTCTTAAAGTTCTTTTTTGTTTTAATTTTTTGCAAGAAATTGTATTTTGAAGAATTTGTCTGCCCTGGATATTCAGTAGAAGCCATTGGAATCCCACTGCAAATACCTTTGAAGATGAGTAGGGTGTCAGCTGAGGGAGTGAGTACCCCAAGCCCTCTCCTGAAGCAGGCAGCCTGAGTTTGGGTGACCATTGAGCTCAGCAGGTGTTTGTACATTATTAAGAGGTTGTCGAAAGAAGGGCATTTACAGCTGTGTGAGAGACTGGATTGACTCTCTAATGGAAGCAAAACTTGCAGGAGTGTGTAAACCACTGGTTTACCTTGGCCAAGAAGGCAGATGTGTTGCCCATCTGTCAAGTAGCATCAATGTATTTGAAAAAGGATGATCCCATACAGGAAATTCAGAGGAACAGCTGTGCTTGGGGTGGTAGTAAGAGCTGAGTGATAACACTGTTTTCTAACCTGGGTGGTGCTTGTTCAGAGAAGCAGTCTGACAAGGAAAGGCTGAGTATTTCGGCAGACAACTTGCTCTGCTCTGATTACTTTATATTCTCTCTTGAGAGTTTAAACTTGCAGTGACTTTGTAGTTGAATTCATTTCTCCCTTTGGCATTTCATGTTTTCTGCCACCACAGCTGTGACCGCCTTGAGATTTCTTGGCCCTTTTTATCAGAGCTCTGCACTCAGGCTGACACTTGGCTGCTCTACATGCTATTTTGAAGGCTGTGGCATAATGGATAGGAAAGCTAGCAAGTGCTGAAAGTTTTGGAGTAGCAGTCTAAATAAATTATTCTGGATAGATGCATCTAAAATTATTATTTTGAAATTAATGCAAATTTTTTTTCCAAGTTATTGACTTTTTATAGACTGTAGATAACTTAAGTATCCAAGTAAAAATTTGTGTTGAACAGAAAAAAAATTAAAAATGAATGTTTTAATCCAAACATAGTATATAATGCAAGTCATCCCACACCCATTCAGTTTTCATGAGTGGCAGTTTTAGAGTGAAAAATACTTGTTTGTTAAAGCTGTCCGACTAGCTGTAGAACCAAGCTGGTTTGCAATAATTTAAGCTGAACTTCCAAGCTGAAATCCCTTTGCTTGTGGTAAGAGTGGGGATCCCCTCTTTGCCCAACAGGAACACCAAAATTTTGATTTCATTGCAAATAAAACAAAGAAAAAGGTTTTCATAATTCATCACCTGGGCTCTACCAAGTTTTATGTAGCCAAAGCATTAGAAGTGGCCAGATGAAGCTGCTGGGGAGTTTGTATTCTTCCTTATTAGCTGGTAAACCCCAAATTGTCTTGGACAAGTAAGTACTCTTGGCTTCTGATGTTAGCTGTTGCTTGTTATCCACTTTATCTTCCTGGAGTTTCCCTGTTGTTTGCAGCCTTTATTTTCTTCTGTCATCTTTTTCTTTTTCCATAGGGGTTTTTTTTTGTTTTGTTTTTTTTTTTTTTTTTTTTTTTTTTTTTTTTTT
>VWZU01019343.1:1172681-1206478 GCA_013397095.1 Sterrhoptilus dennistouni | reverse complement strand
TTTTTTTTGTAGCATTCTCTTCCAGTTTTCCTTGTTGCATCTAGTGCCTGTCATAAAGGTGAACATGACTGCTCAGGCTCTTAATGATGGCATTGAGCTGTAACTGTTTAATAATAAAAAGGTTTATGTGTTATTACTCCTCCTATAGTGTGGAGCTGGGAATGGTATAGGTTAGACAGGAGCATTTTCCATTGAAGATTTATTCCCAGAATAGTTGTCTTGCAACAATCAGCCATGTCCTCTCACTATTCACAACTTTCTTTCAGTCTAAGGACTTGGTATTCACATAAAAAAAAGCAAGATGGGCCTTTTGCAAGGTTTAGCTACATTGTGAGCAGAAATATGCAAGATTTCCATTACTTTTTTTTTTTTTTAATTAATGGGCATATGATTCAAAAATACCCTTAGGATGAGTTATTCACTATAAGAGAGGCAGTTGATATTGGTTTTAAGAATAAGTTGCTTTTCTATACTACACCTGGAAAAAAGTTACTGTCTATTTTCTGCAACTCTGCATCAAAGCATTTAGTTAACATTAGCTTATAAAGATCTACTTCTGTAATGGTGTATGAAACTATGATTCAAGCATTTATATGTCTAGATTAATTTCTTATTGTCTTCCACAGAGGAGGAAAAATCCCTTCTTTTTATAGCTCATTCATTTTTACATTTCCTTCTGTGTCATACTCCTTTCTATTAACACAAAGACTTCTTTTATTTTATATGCCTGTAAAAAGCAGCAGGCTTCTCTCTTAATCAGTGTTGTCTAGGTTCATTGCTGGAGGGCCTAGGTCATTAGTAATAAAGGTCATTACTTGATGTTTCCAACACACAGACTTTCAGATGATCTCTCCTCATTTAATCCCCCAGTGACTAGAAAACAGGCCTGGCTTCATGTTATTAAGGTTATTTTATTTTGTTAAATAATAAAATGGAGAACTCCTGGAAACAAAAGCTTTATAATTGTGCTGGTGTGTGCACAATAGATGCAAAATACAAGACAGCACACCAGACCTGAAAGCTGAGGCATGGGGAAAGAGAAGGAAGCTATCAGATTCACTGCAGGTTTCTCCAAGGGGCTGAATCAAATGTTGAAGGAAAATCCCACAGAGCCCTAAGGCTGCCGTGTCATGCCTACCCTCATTATCTTACATCTTATCCTCTTCTGATTCCTAGAATCCTAATTGAAAAGACACTTTGTAGTAAAAAGCTGTGTTTGAATCACTTTGAAAGTCAAGCTCCTCTGGTATTTTTCCCAGCAAATGTTTTCTCCAGATCTTTGAGCTTATTAAACAAAATGATCTTCTGAAGCTTCTTGAAGTGCAGGCATAACTCTGCTGCCCCTGAATAAGGGCAAACATGGCAAATTCTAAATACAGTGTTTTGTCCAGAGTTTTAATCATCTTGATTTCTGAAAGTTAACCCATCTCTCATATTTTCCTTTCTCTTGTTATTTCATCATCTATTTCCCTCCCCTTTCTCTCCTCAATTAAGCAAATGATGAGTATTTAGTAGAGTATTTGGTTTCAGTTTTAATAACTTGTTTGTTTTTGCTTGTTTGGATATTTTCATTTGGGGCTTTTTTACCCTAAGAAGAATGCATTTAAAAACCCACAAACAACTGCTATTTAGGTGTTTTGTTTGTAAAGAAACAGCATTTTTGGAAAACACAGTTCTGTAATTAAAGAGCTTTCAGATGTCCTCTCTGGAGGGATAAAGGTATTTGTAGTAGATCAGGATGAAACCCTTTTCTTCACGTTTTCATTCGGTAGAAAAGAGATGACAGAAGAGAATGCAAACCTAATTCTTTTTAAAATTCTTTCCCCCTTGCTTCTTCTGTTTGTGTACCTGTAGGTCACTGGTGAATTGTACATTCTCTACTGCAGTGTGTACCATCAGAGGTTATCCTGAGAGTTATGAGAATACTTTTGAGGAGGAATTTTGGGAGGTGGCAATTTAAATATGCTTAACTTTAGCTAAGGGTCAGA
Source organism: Sterrhoptilus dennistouni (assembly GCA_013397095.1). Classification (NCBI taxonomy): domain Eukaryota; kingdom Metazoa; phylum Chordata; class Aves; order Passeriformes; family Zosteropidae; genus Sterrhoptilus; species Sterrhoptilus dennistouni. The sequence continues at coordinate 1,204,490 of VWZU01019343.1, read as the reverse complement.
TTTAAAGGGTGAAAGGTGACTTAAGATAAGCACTAATTGCTCCTCAATTCTGCATGAAATTTTGGAAAAATTTTTAATTTCTTTGGCCATCTGTGTCACTGCTGTAAATTCTCCAGCTTTTAAAATGGCCTCCTTTCCCAAGAGGAAGATAGCTACAGAGGAGTCTTGCATAAGCTGATTTTACCCCCTTTAACTTCAACCATTACTTTCCTCAATGCTAGACTGTGCCAGCCAGTCCGTGGCACTTCGCTCCTGAGCCAACAGGACAGATCCCATTCTTCAGTTCCCCACCCACTCTTAGAATCCAGTTTTTTAAAAACATTGTATCTGAACAATGCGTGATGGAAAATAACAAAAGGAATTGTCAGATAGACTTATGGAAGGCAGATAAATATCTAACTGTAATGACTTCCAAGAAAATAGATGTTTTGTCAGTTTAAAGCCCCTTGCTGTTTCCATGGTTGCCTTTTAAACTATTGCTTCTTAAACTGAATTTCTGGACACACAAGCAGTTTCTAAAGATCAGTGATAAATCATAAACAGTCACATTTTAAAGAAAACTTTATTAAGAAACATAACAGTATTCACAATTGCTCTGTTATTGCTTAGTATGTTTAGAGGCTGGCCTCTTAGAGTTAGAAGTGAAGTTTTCCTTATCAGTGTATACTTAGGGACCTTGAAAAGGCTTATAAAATGGAAAGCCTTGCAGAGCTGTGCTGAGGTATTTTGGTGTCCTCGTTGTGCAGATGGGTCATCTGTGGCAGAGAGATAATAAATGACCTTCTCTGTTTCATATAAAAATTCAGCTTGCCAGTTTACAGTCTTTGCTCATTCCAGATTTCAGTATTTATTTCAATTTTTACCATTCCAGTTTTGTGGATGAGAGATTTTAAGTGCTCGGTGGAATGTGAGTCTTGGAAAACTCCATATCAGTCCAACAAAAACCCCAATACTATTTTTAAATGGTTTGATCCAGATAATGTGCTACTACTCAGCATTGATTTGAAGTAAGAGGAATAAAGAAAAGTAAATTAAGTTCTTCTTTTGTGTATCTTTTTGGTTTTTTAATGCCTGAACTTGATACAGGAGATTAACCATTCTCACTGGGAATTGCAGAGAATATGAATTTTAGCAGAAGATTTCTGAAGGCACTTCAAAACAAAACATGAAGTCAGTTTCTTTGTCCCAAAACACAGAGGTGCTCATTCATTGCAATGTTACTCTGTTCTGTGGCATGTAATTTCTTTCAATGGAAAGAGTGAAGAACAGCCCTGAGGTACTCTTTAAGTATTCTTTAAAATCATTGGTAGAATTAGTTTAATTTGAATGATTTCTTATTGTCTTAAGTTACTACTTCTTTTTCTGTGCAATTAGGTTTTGTCTTGTTTTATAAAATGCTTTATTTACTTTATGTACTTGGGTTCATTAATGAGTAATAAATTCAAAATAAAGTGCAAAATTATGTGGATGTTATAAACAGAATGCATTTTTATTGTTGGCGTGCATCCAACTGCCACCAAGCCAGGAAAATTAATACTATATCAATACTAAAAAAATATTTCATAAACAAAACCCCAAGAGTTCTTTGCAGTTCTTTATAGTGGAGAAATCCTGATTTTATTTTAAAATTATTAATTAATGCACATTTCCTCCAGAAATAAGGGAATAATGAAAAATGCTATGTATATTAAAAGCAGAAATATTTCTATTTATACATGGCTTGAAAGAGTCAGTAAATGCGTATTTTAACCAATACTATTAGAGGGTTATTAGTCCTGATTAAAACTAAGCTGACTTTAACAATCCCATGAAAATCTAGATCTGTTGGAAGAAAAATAAATCACTTAGGCAGAGTGTGAGCTACTGCCCTTAGGTGAATCTGTAAGTGTTCAGAGCAAAGTTCACAAGAGGAAGCTGAAGAGGATAGAATGATGTGGATTAGGGAAGAAAAGTTCCCTTTGATGGGAGCAGCCTCTGTGCACAGGGGCCAATGAGAAGAAACCCACCACCCTGGGTGCTGGATACAGCAAAGCTGTAGTAAACCCTATGATGGGGAAAAATCCCACACCAGAGTGGTGATCTAAGTCAAATGTCTTTTTTTCTTTTTACAACTGTGTGATGATCACAGAAAGGTAATTAAGTCAAAAACAACAGGGAATTTGCAGTAAGCAATATGTGGAAAAATGAGTATTTAGAATAGCACAGGATGTGTTTGCAGTGGATGTAAAAGTGGCTGCTTGGGCAAAGCTTTTAACAAGCACTTGTGCCTATTAAATCATATAATGATTTACCTCCACTGGGTTAGGTCAAATGGTATCCTTCCAGAAAAACTTAAAAGCTAGATGATACATGGCAGGCTGTAGCACTGCTGAGAATGGGATGAGGGTGTTGTTTTTCAGAAAGCTGCTGGATTTTTTGCTTTTGAAATACACAGGCAATACCTCATTAAAGCTGGCTGCTGCAGGAGAGATCCCTGCATTTACTTAGATACTCGTGGGGTTTCTTCTGATATGGCTTCTGATTTTTGTGGCTGAAAAGGATGACAAATATAACAAATGTGCCCAAATCACACTAACATGGTCTAATTCAGGGAGGTGAAAGATACCACAAATGTGTTATATTTGCAGTCATCTTCACGAGGCTGGTTGCATGCAATCAAAGTATTCTGCATTGTTGGAAAGACAGAGATTCTTGACCTAGGAGACATTTAAGGATTTAACCCTGCACCATTTTCCTGACTGATAACTGCTTGTTGGATGCCTATCAGATCAGAAAAATATGCTAATGTACACTGTTGTGGACCATTATCATCATATCTGTAGTATTATTATCATGCAGTGTAGCAGACACTGTGATGCAGGCTGTCAGATCACTTGGCACATCTAATTCCCACTGAAATCATAAAAAAAAGGACCTTTCATCCAAGTTCCTCAGCAGAAAGGATTTTTTGTGAAAACAGTTAGTACTAAGCAAGGGTCTTGTGGTATACAACACCCTATGATTGATCATCGCCTTAAACCAGATTTTTAAGGTTGCGTGAATTTATCCAACCTTAGAAACCACCAGGATTGCTGCCAGCTGCTGAGCAGGGTTAGAATGAACACCAGGATTTAGAACTGAAATAATCATCTAATCCAAATGGACTTTTGTGTAGGTTTTAGGACCTGATCCAGATCTGCCTGTACACATTGCTAGAATTTGATTCACATCTGTTACCAGGGGAGGAAGAAATGCAAATTTTGAAATATTTTTTCCCTCTTTCTCTATTCTCTCCCTACACTTAAAGATTTGCCCTTATTAGTTTATTGATCTACCATATGACTGCTGGGCCATTAACAAGCCCTGGGTCTCAGAGCTAATGAGCAGGGAGGATTTAGAAGGAGAAGTGAAATAATGAAGATCACATTAATGAAATCTATCTCCAGAGCTGTTACAGACTTCAACCAGAATGTGAGTAATGGAAAGTTTAGATTCTGGAGTGTGAGAATCTGTAAAAAAATGCATTAGTTCTGTTTTGTTTGGGATGTACCATTATATTCTTAATTGCTCTGTCTGAATACACAGTTAAGGAAGTACTTTTTAATGTTTGCATTAGGGAATAACCTATATAATTACTCACAAGCGCTTATTGTGACTGGGGTGCTTTGGTTTTTTCCTTCTAAAACTTGTGACCTTTTGGAAGGTAGACTTTCAGCAAGTATTGGAAAATACTAAATTTCACTCAAAGTATGTAGGTGTTGTTTTTTTTTTTTTGTTTTCAAATTCCTCCAAATTGAAACAGGAAAGATTATGTAATGTAATAAACCTAAGATGCCGCTTAGATTCCACATTTTAAAAACCAGGGATTTCAAATATTAAATGTGTAATTAAAATAAAATTAAAATTACTTTATTAAAAAAAATTATTTTTGAAATCATTAATGTCTTCAAATTGCACCAGTTGAACATGTGACTGTGATATCCTGCAGAATACATGATCTATTGAAATATCTTGATAAATTACTAGTGTCTGCCAGCTGAGGATGGATGGCATAATTAAAGCCAACACTTAATTGGGAAAACTCTGAACATCTACACACAAAACAAACATAACCCTAGGTCATCAACCTTTTGTTCCCTTGCCTGTGGACCATTCCTGTTATTGCTAAAGCCAGATGAAAGATAGTTTTAAAAAAGTTTGTAAAGAAAAGGTCAGAACTTTTAAAGTCCACTTTTAAACCTCTTTGAATTTCTCAAAGGGGCACAGAGAGGAGCAAGATTGATCTCGTGGATCATGTGTCCCTCATAACAGGTGGCAGCTGGGCAGGGTTTGGTGGATCACATTTCTGCACCTGAGTGCTTCCAGGAATATTTGGGCTGACGGGCTCAAACTGGCAGTGCTATACCTGTTAATATTGCACATGTCAGTACTCCAGTAAATAGTTGCATGTAGATGTAAATTGAGAATCCACTGATTAAAAAGCAGGACCTTAATCCAGGTGAATTATCTTAAATAGGCCTTTTGAAAATATTGAATTAAACATAGAATTTTATAATGTATTGAAGCTTTGTTTTTTCTATGTGGATATATGAAGCCATGATGGACTTGGTGGCCAAGACAGTAGTATTCTAACAGCTCATAGAGCTATCTGGCCAGCTATGACTGAAAATAACAGAGATGATCTAAATTTAATTAGACTTATAGAAACTTGATGCTCCAGTAAAATGTCATTCTCTCTCACACAGACTGCCTCTCAATTTAAAATAAAGAAACCATTTGCTGTCAGGAGGCGGAAGCCAGCTCTGTGTTAAAGATACAATTTAGAAAATAGAAACACATGTATTTTGAAGTAGCAGATGCATTCATTCCCAGTAGGCTTTGTAGCTCTCCCCTATGTTTTTTTAATGCCTACAGAATTTAGGACTAGGTATAGTGAAAGGCATTTTCCCGGTAGATTCTAGACTATGCTGTGGTTGCTTGCTATCTCAGTAGCCACCCACCCAACGTTTGTACTCAAATGATATATGAAGTTCCTCTTGGTCCATTTACTATTTCCAAGGTATCCCTCCTGCAGTTTCCAAGGTTTATTTTCATTACATCTCCCTAACATGACAGCAATACAGGGTTAAACAACAGAATTTTCTTAAAATATTTTGAGGCAGGTGCAGAAAGGCAACTCACACTGTTTTAAGTTTCAAGAATTATATTTGAAATCAATGAAAAGTATAATTTGAAACAAGATTCTATCCACTTTGAATTTCTGGAGGAACAATAAATGTTACTTGTATCCAGACAACAGTAAGAATCTGGTATTAGTGTTTAGCTCAGGTTCTAGTAGGGAAATAATTTAGCATAAGCCATACTGCTACAAATAGTATTTATTTAATATCACATCAGTTAGAAATGTGTTTGTCTGGTTTGTATTTTTGGCAGAGGGAAGCAAAGGAAAGAAACAAGTAGTTTGTTTGTTTGTTTATTCAATCAAGCAGTTTGAATGATTTCAAGACAGTTTTGAATGGCAGCCAGCACTTTGCAAATAATAATAATAATTATTTTTATTATTGTTATTGTTATTCTAAAATTAGGTACTTCTGAAATGAATGCTATCATGCTAGTATACAAGATGTACAATAGATATTTTCTTTCAGATTATAATAGTGCACTACTTGAGAATATAATCTCTTGAGAGACATGTTTGCTTTGAGACTAAAACTGCATTTAGCTACCACATTTATTTTATACCATAAGTGTTTGTGTATCTGTGTATAGTGCACAATGGCTTTCCATATTAAAATGACAGATTTGACCCTCTGTTTTATGCCATAAAAAAGGCAAGTCTGATATGAAAAGTAGTATGTTTGTCTAGTCAAACCTAGGACAGCTTCTCTGTAGCTTAACTTATAGTCAGAGCATTGCTACATATCCTGTAACAAGGATATTTTATTATTTTTGTTACAGAGTGGTGCCATAAAAGGAAAAGACAGAGGAATGGGAAGCCTCTCTAGGATGCTGAGAGGTATTTTAAATTTTGATTTTTTTTAAATGCATTCTACTTGGCTCTGGCTACCTGTAGAAGTGGACAGCAGCTGCCAGAGTTCATATGTCAGTCCCGTCAAGCCATGTTGGCATAAGGACTGTAAATGCCATGAAGGAGAGAGCTGGAAATGGTAGAAAGAGGCTTGAAAGGAATAGAGGGAAAGAAAGGAAATAAAATTTTAAAAAATAAGAATGTGAAATGATTGAAGAGAAGCATTATAAGGAATATCTACTGATTTTACATAGTGTCTAGTGGGGACTTCCCATGGGAAATGTGTAACAAAACCATGGTATTGAGTGAATCCAGTGATGGGCAAAGTAAATTAGTAGCTACATAAAGCTCCTCTATTAAACATTGTAGTTACTTGCATTAGTCAAATATCTGGATGAACTGGGAAGAAATAGAAATGATATGTGAATATGAAAGTAAAAAAGGGATATTCAATGCCAGAATGAAGTGTACTTTGTGTTAAATGTCTGTAAAGGATATGATATACAGGACAGTTGGCAGCTGAATAATGTAACAGACCAGGAAGTACTGAAATAGCACATATTTTGGAGTCATAAACATGACTGATATACGCTTAAAGTACCTTTTATAACACTTGTCTGCCTTTTTTTTTTTTTCTTAACAAAACATTATTCCTTTTGAAGAGGTGAAAATGTTCATGATAAAGTTCCATTTCCCTCAAGAATATAACTTTACAAGCACACAGAATGTCTCTGTTTTCTGAGAGTTTTTTCCCTTTCCTATTATGAGAATCAAGCTGACTGGGAGTAGGAAAAACCTTTAAAAATACAAAAGTAATGGACTTTTTTTGTTTACTCAAAATCCACTTGGGAAGAATATACATGAAATCAAGTTTTCATTTAGTTAAAAATTTTGGTTTGTTTTCAAATTTGAACTAGTTTGTTTCAGTCCTCCTATGAGTAATTTTTCTTGGCTTCTTTGTCTAGGAAAAGAAGAGGTGATGACAAATTTCTCTCTTAGTGATATAGTATGCCATTTGCAAAACATGTATTTATGTTCTTGGAGGAAATAAAACAGAAGTAAAGAACAATTATATCTTTAATTACCAATGTAGGCCAGATTAACTTTTCAGTACCAAAAAGAATCCCTGAAGTTAGACCAAGAGAGAGACAGTTCATATCTGTAGATATGTATATAAATTTGCATTTATGAAGTCGTAGATTTTTAGATGTTAAATATTAGGCTGTGCTTCTTGATTCAGTTATGCTTTCCAGCTGCTTAGAGGAATCATCACTTATTTATGCAGTGGTAGTTTGTGGGAGCATGAGTCATGGACCATGGTCAGACTGTGCTGGGTGAATTGTGAGTAGAAAAAAAAGATGACTCCAGCATCATTCTCAGATTTTAAAATTATTCATGCACATTGGCTTTTTCTAAGGTTTTTCTTAGAGAGTTAGAAAGGTAATGTGATAATTTCTGGGGTCAGTTTGCTGGAAATGAGCCCACGCAGGCAGATTGCTGCATCTTTGTAGCCTTTGACTGAAAAAGACTGAACTCAGCAGGTATAAGCAAGCATTGGCAAGGCTGCAGCTTTTCTGACAGAACTAAAAATATTGAGTCTGACTGATACTGAGATTATTGTTAATCTTCTTATGAATGAATATTTGGAGATGCTTACAGCATTAAAAAGGGAGAATTGCTTCATAGAACAAAAGCAACCCTGAAGATTTTCTCAATGGAGACAGGCTAGTTCTTGGAATTTAAATAAGGATGCAAACTTATTTTTAAACATTCTGAGTTGTGTGACTGCAGTAAGAGCCTGCAATGCCAAGTGCATAGAGATGCTATCATGACAGGAGGGGCTGAACTGACCACAATCTCTTAATAACAAATGTATGCTCTAATTTTTCATACCTTCAGTGCTCTGCTTGCACTCAGCATCACAAAGAGTTTCTTTTAATGCAAACACTCGTTCCAGAGTTAAAAAGCAAGGGGGTCAACAGTCAATACTTTTCTAAACGAGAAAATAAAGAAGGTCAGTAGCGACAATCGCTGAAAAAAAAACAGGAAAGCTTTGGCAGTGCTGGCTGATCTGTAAACTGTTTAGAGAGGTTGGTAAAAATGGAATAAGACGTGAAAAGGGTTTAAGTATTTATAACAGCTTTTCCAAAGCTATGTTCTCAGTTGCACAATGATGGCCTCTGTTTCTAGATGATAAGTGTGTGGGCAATGAGGGTGAGGAGCAGCACAGAGGCAGCCAGCTGGCTAGTATACGGTTTTCCCTCATAGAGGCAGTGACCCAGAATAATCTGTGGGAAAATAAGCTTCTCCATCCAACTTGTCCACCCAGAACTACGTGGCAGCTCAGGGGGAATAGCAGTTGTTCCTGCTGTGGCTGTGGTGGCAACCAAAGCCTGTTGCATTGTCACTGCTACCTGTGATCCCATTGTTTTAGTGTGAGGGTGACCAAGTTTCCCTCAGAATTTTTTGCTAATAGAACTGAAAAATTGTCATCTATAAATGACCCATATGCCAAGAGATATCTGTAAAAGTGGGGTTTCTGTTGTCTACCTGGGCTTTTCAGGGTGCCTGATCCACTCAAACCTGACCTCCTCCTGTGTGAAGAGCTGGCTTGGAAGGGGCTCTCCACCAAAAATTGTTAGACATTGGTGTGCTCAATTTGCAGAACTGTTCCTATTTCATCTGTGAGGTGTCTTCTCTGTACCCATAAGTTTACAGCAGACCTATCACCCCAAATTCAACATATGTTTCCTCTAATTGCCAGAAGACAGATCCCCCTCCCTCACTATTTCTTGAACGGCTAAAGAAAGAGGAGAGTCTTGGTGTTTGGTAATGAAGCACATGGTAGATGCTTCTCTTTATTGCTTGCAGAAGAAGTTCAAGGACTGAAGGTTGCAAAGACTGATAGATATGGTATAAACACAGATGACAGGCAAAGAGAAAGCATCAGTTACAAAGGGCTGTGCTTTTTTTCATAACGTTTGTCGCTAAATGCAAGAAACTTCATATTATTTCTTAGCTTCCCTCCTCTCCTTTTTTTATTCTCCTTCCGAGGAAAAAAAACCCCTGTGATCTGATTATTTTCAGAAGCTGTTGCTTTGAAAAGGATGCTAAGAAGTCCCATGGGCTGCATTCTCATAGCTAGGGAGCTGCGTGTGCTAGGTGAAAGCCTGACACTAAACTCAAGGATTATTTCATTTTCTTAAGTTTTAAAAATATTTTTCCAGTGGAAGCTGACAGACTCAAAATGAAATAAATTAGTTACCTCTGGCAGTCCTGCAGTTCGCCTTGGATGCGTATGTGCACTCAGTGGTGTTTGCCATTCTTTCTCCTTCCCTTCCTCCCTCCCTCCAGAGCTCCTCTCCAACCTTCCTTTGTTGTTGACTTCAGGCCTTGCAGTTCACCAGGTGTGTTCCCTTTCAAGGACACTCTGACACAATAAAGATATCGAGCAATATTTCTGTAGGGTAAATATTTTTGTCTGGCTTCTTAGAAAGAGGAAAGCTCAAAAGAAATGCGCAGAAGTAATTGTTAAATTCAGAGAAAGCTGATCTGACTTATTTACGGAGACTGAAATGTTTAGAAGTTGGAGGGGAAACAATGAAACATAGCGAGTATTCTGCCAGCAGCACGTTACTTTGCCAGCTCTGGTACCCAGGTGCAGATGCCTGTTTCCAAGCTCCTGACCATTAGGGGCTGAATCACCAGAGTGGTGAGAGAGACAGAGTCTGTAGTCACTGGAGCTACAGCTGCAACGCTGGCAAAACTAATCTTGCCAGCCAATGCAGGAAACTGCTTGCTTTTCATAAAAGTAAACCTTTTTCCAGGTATCTCCTTAAAAACTGGTTTGGAGAAGATAAATCAGTACCTACAGCGAAAAAACAGTGGGTAGAATACTAATATTATAAAAATAATAATAAAAAAGGAGATGTTCTTCTCCAGTATGTTCTAGTTCTGCAAAAGCTGAGATATTCTCTTCACTATTTTGGTCAAGTACAGAGGCCATATGGGAAGCTTGCTGAAGACTGTGTGTGAGCAGTAAAGATCGCAAAGAGATCAGCTTTTGTTTTAATTTACCTTCACTCCTCAAGGGAATGAAGGGAATTCATTTGTTTGTTTATTTATTTTACATAACACTCCCAGTTGGGGATCCTTGAAGAGAGAGGGCTCACCAACTCTGCTTACATCTTCTGGCTTGCCTAAACTGCTTGGCTTTCGCAATTTTTTATAGAAAATGGACTTATTAAAAAAACATAGCTCAAATTGCCTTAAGCAATTAAGTTTCTTATCATTGACATAATTGACGTTATGTTTAATGGTGATGATCCTGATGGAGGAAGATGTGGATGGCACTGGATTCTATGGCAGAAGGGAAGAGTGCAGGTGATTACTCCCTAGTTCACTTGATTTTTACACGATGATTTACAAGGTATGTAAATGAGCAGAGAACCACAGAAGGTACATTTAATGGCATCTTAATGCATCATGGAATTTACGACAGGGCATGAATAGCTTGTGCACTCAACTGTTGAAAGCAGATGCTGCTATAATTCTACTTAATACTTAGAAGAAAAAGAATTGTTTTCTGTACAAATGTTTATGAAACATTAATAAGAATAACATGCCCCATTCAATGCTGAACATGTAATGTGAACTCCTATCTTATAAATATTTATAAGTGTGACATTTTGGTTCACTCTATATGTTGATTTCAAGTAGCACTTTGGTGATTCTCAATTTTTTTTTTCTCACTTAAGTCACACTGGTAACCCTAAAGAGAAAGGAAAAAGTGGAAACAAGTCCTTCACATAAGTATCTAATAAAAAAGCTGACTTCAGTTAGGAAAATATGGGAAGACAGACATAATGCTCAAGGCAACCTTGCCCCTGATACATTGCAGCTGTGTTAATTATCCTAGAGTGGGAACAGCCTTGCCCTCACAGGTAAGGGTGTGATAAAGAGTGTATTAGCTGGAAGGGAGTTGGCTGGCTGTGCTGTGAGGAGGAAGGGACAGGTGGTTGTGTGAGGGACGGACAGGGTTAGGTGGCTGTGCTAGAGACAGGAAGGAGTGAGCTGGAACTACAGAAGGAAGAGAGCAGGAGGAGAGAAAGAGTCAGAAATGCCCATGGGAAGCTACATAGAAAAGGTATGAGAAATTTCTAGATAACAAATTGTTGATGCTTGAAGCCTTCTTCAGTGTCAGTTGTACCTCCTCTGTCCAGAAAAGACTTACACTTGCTTCTGTAGTAGAACAGGGTATTCAGTTTGAAACCAAGACTTGTAACACAAGTTTTCTGCTTCTGTTATGAGAGAAATTAGCAAGCTTCATTAAATCTGATGACATGTATATAGAGATTCCAGATTGTTCTGTGATGGTGCAGTTTTCTACAGGTAGTTGAAATGTTTGAATTAGTTGTCGACTGTTAATGGTTCTGGGTTTTTCAAGGGGTAAAGAATATTAACAACAAAAGTCTTTATCCCTTTTTCTGCATAAATTTTATTTACTAGTTACAAAATTTATAGCCTTTCTTTGCCTTTTCACTCAAATGACAAGGCTTCCAGTCACTCAGTCAAGTTATTTTCATTAGGGTGACACTCTTTGAAAATGCACCTCTCTGAAATTTTTGACAAGGATACCTAGCAGCCAAAAAAATGCTATTATAACTTTTTCAGTCTGAAAGGAAGAGTCAAGCTTTACTTCTCCCAATTTTAAGTATTACTTAATTCTTTAAGTGCACCTTTCTCTTTAGGGTCTGGTATTTCATAATATCTTGAAATTGAGAAAAAATATTAAGCTTCTGATAGAAATTGCAGTCACATCTTTATTTTATATTAAGAATTTACTATTGGAAAGCTTTTAGTCTAAATATTAAACTTTAGAAACATCAAAGTTGTTCAGTGAAGTTTGATGCAGCAGAAGCTGTGGTATTTATGGACTTCAAATGCAACAAAAAGTCTGAGGACTGAATTAATGTTTTACTACAAAACCTTTGAGAGACATCTCCAGTGATCCTTAAGACACTTGGGCAAGATGAAAATTCTAGTGGAGCATCTTGCACTAAGATCTGATGGGATCCATTCTAAATGTTATAAACCTTGATGAATTGAAATGTTTGAAAAGCTGGGATTTTCTCTCCTTAGAAATGTCTGAACTTCTGGTGAAAAATCAAACCTTAGTATTTTGGTATTAATCTTCAGTATTTGTATTTGGTATTGATGTCGTGATATCTCAGCGGTTCTTAATTTAGTGTTGAATGAATCCATTTGTCTGATTTGTCTGCATCATTTATGGCCCCCAATTTAAATGTTCCAGAAAACATCATTGTCTTTCCCTAGAAGGCTGAAGGCATAGGGTAATTTGTCTGTAAAACTGCTGTGAAGCACTGCAGTGACATGTCTAAAAAAAATGTTTCACAGATTTTTTTTTTTTTAATGGAAAATGTGTAGAGCAGACACTTGAATTTAGTTGAACGGGCACTTTCCTGTGAAGCAGCTTGTTTTTGTGAAAAACTATATAGGTGCTGCTGCTGGCAGCATTCCTGGTAAGCTCCTGGTTGGAAAGGGAAAGGCTTAGACTGCATAACTAGTGTTAGTAAATTTCTTTTTTTTATGTGAAGAATTAACCCAGGAAGGAAATGAAGGCTGTGTTTTCTTCCTGGCAGTGTAGAGGTGAAACCGCAAACATACAGAGTTTTCCTTGTCTACTTAGTTCAATGGAAATGCTACTAAAATTGAAAGTCATAACTTACCACTACGATACATATGTTCTCTGCCTTTAAATGTAGTGTCCTTAGGGAATCTAGACAGTTTTGGCAAAAGTGAATACTGACTTAATGATACTTTATAACAAAATTTTATTTCAAAAGGATGGACTTTTGTGCTTTGAACTATAATTTATAACTTGGTGTGTTGCAGATTTTTAAAAGATAAAACTAGGCCCATTTCAAACACACAGCAAGGAAGCCCTTTAAAAAAAAGCAGCTGGATCATATTTTATACACCTGTCTAAACAGTATTATTTTTTTAGTTTTGTCACTGATTTATTGCTAAATTATTTGTTTGCCACAAGTAGCGTGAAGATGCCCTAAACACTAATTCCATGTTAGTGAGAAAACAATATATAACAGAAATTAGGATTTAGAACTCTCAGGTCATTTGGAAGGTTAGGGAAATTGTCCTAACATGTTTTCCTCTTTGCTTGTAAAGATTCCATTCTCTGATATCATGAGGCCCAGCTCTGATATGAGGAGCTTTTGAACCACTTTTTGAATCAGTCTACCTCTGATAAAATTTGACTTTTTTCTCTCTTTTTTTTTTTTTTTTTTCATCATGCTCCTCTTTTACCTCTTTCTCATCTTTTCTCTTGGTGGGGGATAGAAGGAGGAGCAAGACAATGTGGGTAGTTAGTTTACTGTAGCCATAATAATGTGAGAGCTCGATTAAATTTAATTAAATAAGTTTAATGAACAAAATGTTAATGCTGTACCAGTTTATTATTAAGTTCAAGACTTAATGGGATTATTTTTTCTAATTAACTCTATAAGCCTTTAGTCTGCTTGAATATGTGGGCAATGGGGCAAATAATCTTGATTACAGAAGCCCCTTGAAAGTGAAAAATATCTACCAGTATTTGTGGACATTTCGCTGAGTTTCAGTAGAGTTCTTGAAAGTAGGATCTGACTTATTCCCACAAAGAGTTTGAGTGATTTAGCAAGGAGGAGAAAAGCATTGTATCACATGCTCTTTGTGGGGGTTGTATGTGTGTAATAAGACAAATTCAATGGCTTGGTGAAGTAGTCAGTTTACCATTATATAGAGTCCAAAACAAAGAACTCCACATTAGAAGAAAGGAATAATAAAGCCCAAAGCAGTATTCACTCTCAAATAATTATTGTTCTCGTTAACTCTTATTGAATTCTGCAAATTGTATTAACATGCTGATATGGTAATGCTGTGAAAATATTCCATTAGTGGAATATACCTGCTAAGAAAATTAACACATTCTTGCTGCAAGGTAGACCATTATAATTTCTGTTACTTTCCTGTTAAATTATTTTCTTTAAAAAAGTGCAATTAAATATTAAAATATTAATTATTTAACAAGGAATAATTTGAAAAGGTACACAATTTTTGTAGCATGATGTGTGCTTTTTTCAAGTTGACTTGTGTGGTTAAAAACAGGATGCATTTCTTTGTTTAGAAGATATTTGGAAACTGAACCTGTAAATTTACTCTGAGTGTCCCAACAGACACAGAAATACTGAGAGGGAGAGATGTTCAGGGTGTTCTGTCATATTCCTGAAAGTATTTTCATATGGGATGTCCAAGAACCAGAGGAGAAGGGCAACACTGAACCAGGAAGCCACGGGACAGCAGTACCTGGCAGACAGGTCACGTTATAAACAGAAACACAAACAAAAAGCTCCCCCATTTCTGATGATTCTGGGTTGGGTTTGGTTCTGGTCACTCTGTGTTCTTCTGTCTCATTAGTGTCAGTAAAGTCCATCTTGCACTTCTGACACTGTTCTTTTCCTGCTAGCACTGTAATTTTTCTTTTACTGTTATACTTTGTTACCTTTTTTGGTGTTTTTTGGCATATTTGCACATTATATAGTGTGATCAGCAGCTGACTCAAACCAGTTTTCTGTGTATGAAGTATATGCTGATTTAAAGCTGGTTTATTTAAAAAGTCATAATTAAAGGAACACAGCATTGTAGTGTGAAGTTCAACTTGTTCATTCTTAAATTGTTATATTAGCCTAGGCTGCACAAGTACCTTAGTCTTTCACAAGAAGAAAACAAATGGCTTGTAATGGCTATTATGCCAGTTTGATTTTTAGATAAGCATTTAATGGGAAATTATCTCATATTTAGCTAGGTCTTTTCCCTGTTTTTCAAATACCGCTAGGAACCAGAAAATATATACTTTAGTTTTATCAGGACACTCCTCTTCATCCCCAGTCATTCAAGGTCTTAAGGGGACTACAGGTTTCCTCTCATCTGCCATGCAGAGCTGAGTATAATCTTATGATATGTTAGAGCTACAAAATTGAGTTAGAAATCTTCACAGAACAGGCTGGAAGCTTTTTATAAATCTGAGACGTTTCTGTTCAGATAAAGAAAGCTAATGTGGCAACAACCCCTGAGGTGAAATATTACAACTTTGGCTTCCAAAGCTATGCTTTAAACTGTAGCATTTAGATTCAAAAGGTTCTGGATTTATGGTGTCTCTGTAGCCCTAACCCAAACCAGAAAGTTGTGCATCTGCTTATGCACATATACTGACAGAACAGGAAACAGGGAAATTGTTCAACTCACATCGTATCTGCAGGAAAATTTTTGATGCAGCTAGATCTTGTTTAAGGCAAGATTTTAATCAGACTACATTTGATCTTTAATCACAATGCAAGTGGACTGAAAAAAAGATGAAGTGTGAAAATATGTTGAGGATGTGGATATGCTTCTATCAGGCAAACTGTTACCAACCTTAGGTAACAGAATTTTGAACACCTTGGTCTCTTGGTTGAAATGAAAAATATTTTTTAAACTTTTTTTTTGTTTTACTTTTTGTTGTTTTTCTCATCTTAATATTGGTATATCAGAATCTTTGTCTTGAGAGCACTACATTATTTTCAAGTAACCCAGCAAGCAGAATTTAACAGACTGAAGTTTCTATCAGGCTCCTCCCAATTCACTGCTTTCTGTGACTAGTAGATAAAATGAATAAAGTAGTTCTGTGCATTTTTTTTCCTAATTTTTCTGAAGATTTATGCATACCTATAATAGAATTTACTATCATTTCTCAAGTTCTTTCAGTTATAATATAAAGTAATAATCAAATAAGATGCAGATTTTACTGTAAGGTTCAAGAATACCTTAAAAAAGAAAGGAAAAAGAAGAGAAGGCTCTTTTACTCTTGAGTTTTTATTTGCATCACCAAAGTGCCAGCATACCCTTTTTCAACTATTCCAAGTCAGATCCAAATGCTTAGGACAACAACAGAATCCAAACTCTTCCAAGGGCTATGATTTTTAGTGAAAATGTGAAATATATGTAATGGACTTGGCTTCCAGGGAGCTGTAAAAATTTCTTTTATGAGACAAAGCTGGTGTCGATCTGTCTTTGACTATAAGTTTAATAGCAGATTATAGTCTACTGCTTCAGTCAAATAGTTATCTTTTATCTGTGGTAGCAAGAGCATTTTCTCAGCTTGAGGGAAGAGGTTTTAGCTGTTTCCTTGCTATTAGGAGGAGATATATAGCTAAAGCAGAAGCACCTCCAGTTTAAATGAACTGCTGAAAATAATCTCAGAATATTGGAAATGTGTTACTTTTTTCAGATGCCTTTCTCCAATCAGTTCATATTTCCATTTGTAATGTCACGCATGGAAGGGGGAAGTTGGCCATGCCTCTTGAAAGGGAGCAGCTAGATTCCAAAAGTTCAACTTTCATGTATCTTTAGAAAAAGTCTCAGAGCATAATAAAATGTCTTTGGCAGATAAGAGTAAGAGCCAGTGCATGAAATTTTAATCCAAAGGGGACCTATGAGATCATCTGGCTTGATTAACTGCATGATACAGTCCAGAAAAACTCTAGTTATTTGAAGTTTTGAAAGAGTTTTGCAATAAAGATGGAAAGTCATCTTAGAAACAGCACAGATTTGACTGCATCTAGGTAAACACACATTCTACCTGCTAAAGGTCATACCACTTAAGAGCAAAAGGTATGCCTGCGGTTGTGTGGGTCAGTTTTGCTTCTTTCGGGTAGCTGCTTATGTTTTTCATGCAGCTAACTTGAGTCTATCTAAAATATATTGGGTTTTTTTTTGCTAAAGGTTGACTTAGAGAAAGATATTGGATCTTAATCTGAATTTATCATTTTGTCATCACTTCCTCTGGTTATTTGCTGCATTGCTTGATTTCTCTTATTAAAAGCCTTTGAATAGTCTCCAGTAAGGCATTGGGATGGGGGTAGGCATGGGAATGATGCCAATTTTGGTTTTAATCTACTCCTTTCAATTCAATGTAAATAAGACAAGGAAGGACAATGTCTACAACCTTTTGGATAGTCCTGGTCTATAACCATTGAAGCATATGAGAAAAAGACTTTTATTCCCATTCTGACATCTGAGTGATGTTTATTTTTTTTTTTTAATGTAGCAACACTAAGAGGGGGGTCTTGAATCAAGGAGCCTCCAAATTAAGATATAATTTAGGCTAAGTAGTTCTGTGCAGTCTTGCACAGTCTTAAAATTCAGTTTTATTTTACACACACATATATATGTAAGTATATACATACATATATATGTTTTTAAGGAATAGTTTAGTAGTTGCACAAAGAGGAGGTGGCTGCATCCTTTCTAGCCTCATAGGAAATGAGAAATAATCATTGGGGAAGCCACAAGTGCTCTGGCGCCTGTAAAGTTTCAACATAAAAATCAAAGATGTCCAGGTTTATACAGGTCTAGATGGTACTTGACAGTGGAACTTGAAAAGCAGCTTTCTTATTAGGACATCCCAGTGGGACTTGGGCTGGATTTAGGCAACCATGTCCATTATGTAGCTGTAGACTGGATAAACTTATACAGCACTGGGTGGGGAATTTAAGCGCAAAATTAATGTGATTCTTGATAATACGACATAAGAAGGGATAAGGCATATGGTTTATAGTTTACCTATGACATAAGAAGCTTTGAAAGATCTCTGAGGCCTTTTTAAAAGTATCTACTGTCATTATTTATTTCTTCAGATGGGATTATTACATGTATATGTGCAGTGAGATTTCTCTATATGCATTTGTGTATAGTTATTTGATATGAACTCACAAATCTATGCTGGATGGATAAGCAGATACAGGGCAATACTGAGACAGTACTAAGAAACTGTTTTTCCCAAAAATTGACCCCTACGTATTTCAATTTTAATACACTGAGGACCTAATTCAAAGTTATATCTGTCAATGGGAAGATTCTCATTGGCTTAAATTGGCTTTTAATGAGACTCCCAAATGCCTGGGGAAGAAGTGCTTTAATTTGGTAAAGAAATTTCAGCATCAAGGAGTCACTTAACCACAGGAATTTTATCTTCATTCAGACTCATTACATTGTTCTGTCATTAATAATCACTGTGCAAAGTAATTGAAATCGTGGTAATACCACGTAATGGTATTACATGGGTCTGTGTCTAGTCTAAAGTGTGAGAGGAAGACTTTTTGTTTGGTTTGGCTCTCGTCACAAGACACAGTGAGCAGTTTTATTGTGCTGTTTGTCAGAGGGTGATGAATTGCTATTACTAAACAGGTGAACTGTGACGCACTGGAAATGAATGTGGGGAGGAGCAATGCACATCTCAAATTACATGCTCTATTATGTAGACTACAGGTAGTAGGTGGTGAGTCCTGCAAAATTGATGGGTTGGTTAAAATTGTGCCAGTTCTTTGTAATGCACACCAAAAAGAATCATGAGTAAACCTGGGTGCTCTAAGTTTCCATGGGGTGCTTGTGATATTTGCTTTCTCTTCAATTAAAGAAGAAAAATCTGAATGAAAGTATCTGAATGTAAAGTTTGCTGGAAAGAAGGAAATACATTGCATTTTTTGGCTGTTTTTTATTCCCATTAGAAAACTGGGAAGTTTTATTCCACATTGTATAAACAATCCAAAACAATTTCACACAAAGCAGGTTTAGCAGATACAAGTAATCTAAAACTGTATTTAAATACTTTAATGTGTGTGTGGGTGTGTGCACATGAATTTATCATTGAATTGGTGACCTTTTAAAAAGCAGAACCTTTAGAAATGTTCTGAAGATGTCCTGAAGAGATTATTCAAGACTTTGTCAGTAGGAAAATAGAAGTCTCTTTAAGAGAAATCCACTTTGTTTCTTTTACTATTATTTCTTCTACAGTGTATTTGTTTTTATTTACTTAAAAGCTGACCTACAGGAGAGCTTCATGCTATGAGCATCTCACTCATTTGTGGTCTCAAGAGGGTTTGGCAGCTCAGAGAGCTTATTTCAACTTGTTTCAGTTGAACCCTTATAATATCATATATTCAGTCTTAATTAGTTGATAACAACAGTGAGTAGCTGTCTGTTCAGTACCAGGGATAGTAAAAGTTCTGGGAAACAAGAGAGAAAACATTTCTAAAGATGAAACAATGCTAGTATGTGGTTAATTAAACTAGCAGCTTGGTCTACCTGCTTGGATGTGTAAACCCCCTGAGCTTTGCAATTTGTATTTCTATTATTCCAGATCAGTAATAAATTTTTTAAGGCTTACTGCATAAAGCTAATGAAATTATCACACAGGGCATATTTGAAGGCCTTTCAAGCTGTCTGGTATGCTGAGTGAAATTGTGGCCAGCAAATGGCCTCTGCCAATGATCTGTGGTTGTGCAACAGCCACAAAGAACAGACAATTCACACTGGAAGCAGATGTGAGGAAGAGTCAGCATTCCTGCAGGAAATGTGCAAAGCATAGCTCATGCAATTTTCGTTAGGGAGACACTTCACTACGAAGCCTGTAGAACACCAAATGCTGTAGGAGACCTGTTCGACCATTAGTTAGCTAAATTCTGCTGTTGTTTTACTGCTGTAAATTGAAATAATATCAGGATAAAACACAGGAGTATTCTTGATTTACAATGAATGAAGTATATCATGGATGAAAATTATATTTTCAGTAGATAAATTCAGTAAGCAAACATAAGGCTTAAGTAATTTAGATATTTCATGCTGATTAAACCATGCATGCAGGAAGACAAGTGTTATGACAGGCAGATTGTTCTCTGGCTCCTTTCAAATAGTCAAGTGGTCAATAATCAGAGTTGTCTAATTTGGATTCTGCACAAAGTACTAGAGACAACACCAAATTATTTGTTCAGTTGGAGCAGAAAACATTGAATGTAAATATTGGTATTCTATTTCTCTGTTTTCCCCCTGTATTGCCATGTGTCTCACTCTAAATGAAAGAATATTACTGAAAATATTTGGTGACTTGTTCCTTCAGAATCTTCTACAGAACTGGAAATGTGAGCAATGGTATTTTCCTCAGGAAATTATTTTTATCTGGGGAATATCTGAAGAAAACTATATGTATTTAAGTGCAGAATTTAATAATTTTGACTGAAAAAAATGTAGTGGTAAATATGAAGTGATAGAATATGCCATAAGTTTTCTTTCAAGCAATTATAACATAGTCCACAGTAATAAATATATTTTGAACTTCGACAAAACTTTGTTTCTTGGGTTCTCAGTCACAAAAATCTGCACAGTGGGAATGAAGTTCTGTGAGGTCTCAGTGTCAAAACTGGAGGAGGCTGTCTGAATTATGCCTTGAGAATGGTAGAAACTGACTCAGTCAAATTGAATTTTATCATAGAAGAAGCCTAACCAAAGGAGAAAAGCAGGCATCTAGCTGGAAAGCTGGGAATTGAAGTTTTATATGGTGAGAGGAGAGCTGGAAACAGTGCCCTTTCTGCTTTGAGGTAATGCTGTAGTTTTTGATAATTGGGTGGCTGGCTGCCTTTTGCCAGTCCTGCAGTCCTTCTACCAGGCCTGGTTGAAGTAACTCTGCTATGGATGATCTTTGGTGTGTCAATGGCTTCTCTTATATGATAAAGTAGGCTAATGAAAAGTTGAAAAAGAAAAAGGAAGAAGAAAAAATAACTTCTCTGGTAGCTGAGGAACTTAATGAAGGCCAGCAGGGTGAGATGATCCTTTCCCTCTACTCTGCTTTGTGGAACAGCATCTGGAGTGCTGTGTCCAGTTCTGGACTCCTCAGCACAAGAGAGATATGGAGCTCCTGGAGCAGACCTATTGGAGGCCATAAGGGTGGTGAGGGGTCTGGACCATCTCTCAGAAGGAAAGGCTGAGGGAGCTGGGCCTGTTCAGTTTTGAGAAGACAAAGGAGATCTTACCAATGCATACAAGGGTGAATGTCAAGAGGATGGGGCCAGACTCTTCTCAGTGGTGCCCAGGACAAGGGACAATCAGCACAAACTGAATCCATCTGAATATGAGGAAAAAACTTCTTTACTTCAAGAATGACAGAGCATTGGAACAGGCTGCCCAGAGAGGTTGCAAAGTGTTCTTCTCTGGAAATATTCAAAGCCCACCTGGACACAATCCTGTGCTACCTGCTGTGGCTGAAACTACTTTAGCAGCAGGGTTGGACTAGAGAATCTCCAGAGGCCCAACCCCAGCCATTCTGTGAGAATGAATATGTGAGATGCTCTTGTATATAATTGTGAGGGAGGGAAATTCAGCTCTTACTGAAAGCGAGTGACATTAATCTAAAAATCTTATTGATCAATCTAGATCCAGAAATGAAGATAGCATTTAATATTTAACTGGAAAATACCCAGCATAGTAGCATGTACTACAGATGATGAAGAAATAATATTCAGGAGTTCTTCTCCCTGAGAAGCATATCCTAATTCAAGAGTTTGGTGGGCAGCTGTTAGTAAACTTCATCCTCATACTTGGATGAAAAATTGTGTTTGTTAAATTTGGTATGGGATTTTTAAAAAACTGAGTACTGAGAAAAAAATAAAAGAGGAAAGAAGCTGTTAGTCTGTGAATAGCAAGGAGTGCTGGCATACTGTGGAGGTGATAATATTCTTAGCAGACAGTACTTACCTTTGGTTTTCTGAATAAGCTGTTATATGCTGGTATTACTGGGTAAATCCTGCTTAAGGTTGCAGCTGCTTGAAGAAATTTCCCTTTTTCAGTAATCACTTGCCAGCTGGAAAGGAATTTGATTGTTTTCTTGTATCTGGAGACCTCACTTACTCCTTGATTTATAAGAACTCAGTAGCAGTGCTGGTGAGTTTATGCAGATGAAGTGAGAATTACTGCCATATGAGCACGAATGGAGGGAACTTCATGGACTCTGCCATTTCCTCTCCCAAAATAAAGCTTCTTAACGGGCATTAGGACCTTGGACAAAGACTCCTGCCTCTGCAGAAGTGCTCTCTCTCTGTATCATCTTTGCAAGATGGGAGCTGAGAGCACCTTGGGATGCTGGAGCAGAGTGGGAGCCGCTCTGAAGTGCTCTTTTTTAGTTGCAGTACCTTCCCAAGCGTCTTTAAAAGATGTGACAAAGTCGCCTGAGGAAATGGTAGTACTTATGGCAGTAGATTCCTGGTTTTCTTGATAGAGAAAGAAAATACTTCTATTTTTATTTGGTTTTTCTGATATTTTCTATTTTGCAGAACCGATATAAAATATTATAGATTGAGGAGAGAAAAAGCCAGTTCTGTCATTGCAAGACTGCGTTGCATTATCAATGCAGAGACTCTCTGGGTATGAGGTGCCAAATTAAAATATTCGTGTGAGTGTAGCCAGCTCCTGTGCTGGCCTGAGATTTGTTGGATGACACTGCTTCAATTTCACTAGTTTATACTATGGAGAAAAAAAGGGAGGGATTTGTAGGATATGTGTGCTACTGTGTCTAACTGTGCAGAGTCATCAGTGAATATGAGAATATAGGGGAACAGTTGTTTTCTGCCATTTTAAGTGTCTTTAGAAGTGCACAGGTAGGTTTATCCAAGAAAAATAAATCTGATTTGGTATTCTTTCGTTTGGTTCAGGTGACTAAGAGATTGAGATGTTGATGACAAATTCCTAGTTTTAGGATTTTCCCTGTTCAAATGTGTGTGTCTTTTTTCCCCTTATTTTTTCTCCTAGATTTTTCAGGGTTAAAAAAGATCTGTTTCTGTTAGAAAAACCCTTTGAAAGGGTAACCACTTTGCTGAGATTTGGTTAACCTTTTCTACAGTTCTGCAGCAGAGAGAGATTTTGCCTTTTGTTTCAAAATCTCCTCACGAAGGAAGAAAATAAAACCAGCCAAAACCTGCAGAAAAAAGAAGCACTGCATTATTGCTGATTCACAACAGCCACAGCAGCAGCAAAAGCCAAAGGATTTTTGCTAAATCCAGTAAAGAAACCATTTGCCAAGTGATACTGGTTCATTTTGTGTTCAGGCTGCTGAGCACAGGTGCCTTTGACAAGGTGCACAATGTCCTTTATTTGACTCTTGCTCGATGTTAGAGAAATCTGCCTGGTTTTCCTTTAGCTCAGAATTTCTGCTTGCAGTGAAAAATAAATAATGAAAAGAAAATGAGAAGATTAATTTAAAAAGAAAAACCGAAGAAAAGCTGAATGAAACCTAATTTCATCTTTTTCAGCTCTTTGGTTTATTTTGAGCTCCTAAAAAAACCCCTTCTTCTGTTCAGGATGAGTCCACACAATATTATATTTCTGGTGGTAGTGTAGGAGGAAGTATCATTTTAAAAGGACAATCTGTCCTTGCTGAAAAGAAAGATTATAAGCAGAGCTGTATATGAATGACTGAACAGGGGAAAAAGTAAGGAAGTAAAATCACAGATTTTCTTATGATCTTTTTTTCCCCTCTGAAACTGTTTACTTATTTCATCTTTAAAGAGTGTATCATTTTGACAGTCAGGAGCTAATTTGCAACTTTCCCTCTGAATTCTAGTTTCAAATAAATTTTCTTTGCTCCACCCCTTCCATTGAAATAAAGTAAATCTCAGGCTGACAAATTTTACTCTATATGCAGGCACTACAGCTTCTTTCTGATTTAATGGATTTTGGACAAAATGACAAAAAAATCTGGTGTAGCAAAGAAATGCTGGTGTATACCACAATGCTCCAAGTAGACACTTTGGAGTCATGGATTTGATGTATAGCCACAACCTGTTAAAGCTAAATATTCTTCTAATAAAATTTTCAGTAGAGAAAAGCATAAACAGACTGGAAAAACTAGGCTGCAGCCTAAATAAAACTGTATTTTCTTTGGCAGATGTTGAAGTTAAGGATACACAGACAAAAAAAACCTAGGCTTGGCTCACGCAATTTTTCTTCCAAAAGAAAACATTTAGGTAGGAATTGCTGTTGTTTTTCTTATTGATTGGTAAAATTACATGGAAGTTTTATTATCATTCGCTCCCTTTAGTACCCTTTAGCTTGTTCTAGTAGTTAAGACTGCACTGTTACTAACATTACTTTCCTGATTTGTTTTTGCTTAAAGTTCCTTATGAAAGTAAACATTTCGTAAAGTCTAATCTTTTTCTCAGAAACAGATGTTAGGTAAGGATAAATCAAAGGGTGTATATCCCTGCATTAAAACAGTTGCAGTTTGTTTGGCTGTGTACTTTGCAGGCATTATTTAGTGCTTTGTCATGGAAATATGGACAATATCTCAGCTAGACTCCGTTATCACTTTTTTTTTTCTTTGTGTGGATCTTGGGATGAACCTCACTGTTTAGTGATGACCAAAGTGATGTTACTGTTAGTTAAGAAATCCATTTTTTCACCTGGCTGCACACTTGACTTTCCCAGTAATATCTGGAGAGTTTTTTAGCCTCTGTGGGCTTTAGTTTTATCTTTGTTGACTTCTGGCCACTTATATAAATGACAAAACGTGGGAGAGGGAAGCCTTGAACGCAAAAGACTCTGACATTCAATAGAAACAGAGAAGTTGTGGTTCTGATTTCTGAATATTGTAACGGTTTAGTTTTCATTCCAATATAGGATGAAAAAGAAATAAAAAAATCAGAAACTGTTAAGAGAAACTGTGTTGGGGGAAGCTAGTGTTGCCCAAACCTTTATAAAGTGATATTCAACCTAGGCAGTAAAAGATTTTATATACAGATATCTAAAATCAAAGTATTATAGTACAGGAATGGAAAGATGTATACAGATGGTTGTCAGAAAATAGGAAGATACTGCTGTAGCTGCTATATCTTGCCTTGCTGAGTACCTTTGTGAGGGAAACTGAAAATGTAGGAGTGACATTGGAGATGAATAATTTCTCATATTTTCAGAGAGCATGCTTCCCTAATAAGGATCATTCACAGAGATCTTCTTCCTGTCACACTTATTGCTAATCCCAGAGAGTTTAGGGTTGGTTTATAAACAGAAACATGAAGTCTAACAAGACAAACTTGCAAAAGTGAATAGTCTTCATGCTGTCCGTATAAGAAGACAACTCTCTTGAATAAGAAGGCACTTTGCTTGCCAACTGATTTGCATTTTAGAAGTATTTCTACAAGGAAAAATAAGCCACTTCTTGCAGTAATGTCAGGGATAAATTTGAAATATAATTTTGAAATTCTGGCTACCATGATCTGATTGATAGCATTTCCTGAGGTTTTTTGGCTTGTAATTTTTCATACTGTCTTGCTCAGGAAAAAACATGTATGTGCCATCTGCCATATGTTGTATGTGCAAATCAGTTTCTGGATCTCTCACGTTACAAATATCTGGATAGCAAAATTATGTGATGTCCATTAGCTCACACTGTACCTGCCTATGTCAGACTAGCACAAGTGCTCAGGCATGGTGCTGTTGCATCTCTCTTGGCTTGTTCCTTTGCACAAAAGTCAATTCAGTTGCTTTCTTCTTACTCTTAGAGCTGAGCTGTTTGTATGTGACCACTGGCGTGTCTTGGGACGATGTCTGGAAGAGTTGTGCATCTCTGGATTCTGTATTCTTCAGTATTCTTTCTCACCAGAAACGCAAAATTTCCCCTGAATGTTTGTTAGCTTTCACATAAAGGGCTGGATTGTGAGATTGTTTGGCGTTGTAGTATTTTATGTATATTTTTATATATGTCTTTAAAGGGCAAGGAGCATATTCCTAACCGAATGAACAGTGGTCCTGCACAATGCATCACCTGTTCAGCAGCATGAGGAGCTCTCCCAGTGCTTTCTGTGACTGGTTTTGGTATAGTTAGACCTTTTTATCAATTTCAGGACTTTGGCAACTGTACTTTTGATTTTCCATCTTTGAGCAGTAAATTTTCTTTAGGTATCACATTATCAGTTTTCATCATGATATTGGGGTATGTTGGGGGGATATTGCTGCCAGTAGGGGGAATTAATTCAGTTAGCTTTCAGTTGGACTTCTCCACCTCTAAAAATTAATAAATAATTATCCCTCTTGGATATTGTTCTACAGCCTTTTAATACTGCCTGGAGTGGCTTTTCTACCCTGTGCTGTGCTCTCTGGGATGGCTGTTTGCTGCTTCAGTTGTTTTGCAGGCACTTTGCAGCCTGCCCCAGTTCTGGGTGCATGGGTTTCCATCTCATCAGCCTCTCTGAACAGATGATGGTACTTGCTTCCCAGTCCAGCATAAGTGAATATTTGTTGTTTTCCAACAGGGCGGTGCATGTTGAGCGTGTGGGCTGAGGGCTCTGCTGAAACACACCACGTTTGGTTACAGGTGACTGTGTAGGGAAGAAGTTCCCACTACCATTTTCTTCTGAGGTTTCTGGAGTCTGTAGTGTATTTGTCCCTCACCAGCAACTTCACTCTGTCTTGACGTTTTGTGCTATTTATGCAGCAGCAATAGCTCTTGGAGATCTACTGAAGTGCAGCCACTTTTGCTACCAGTCCTCTGCATTTCCCTATAAATTACCACTCCCCTGCTGTGATCTGCTGTCTGCCATCAGACTTTAATACAAAGATCAGTAAAAATAAGACTTTTTAATGCCACCTCGTGGAATTATTCTGGAGAAAAACCAGTGTTTGTGGAACTTTAATCACTTGTGAGACATCTTTTAAGCAGATACGCTCTGGTGGTCCCTATTCTCACCTTTTTGATGTTAAACTGTAAAAATGTTATTGAAATTAATAGAATAGTTCTGGATTTCCAAGAATGTAATTGGGAACAAGATATTCTTCACTTGATTCAGTACTATTATTTGTGAATATTTACTTTAATATGAGATCAAAATCAGTCCTTTGTATCCTTATAAAAATTTGAGGAATTTATGGATGGGTATAATCTGTGCACTTCAGTCAGGCTCTAATGGAAAGTCAGAAGAATTCACTTCACTTCTGTAGCTGTTCCAAAAATTTAATTTTTTTATTTTTAATTTAGGCTGTGATCTTGAAGTTGGTTAGATTTTGCCCTGGTTGGAGGTTGCTCTGTTATTTCTCATGGCATATGAAAAAAAAGACTAAGTCTAAATCCCAGGCTATAGTTTATTTTAACAGAAAGTATAATTTAAAAAAAAGGTAGTAAAAATTAACATGTAGCTAAGAAGAGATTTTCTATGCTGTACAGCTCAAGAGCTGTTTGTGATGTTTTTCCTGAATGACAATTTTGCCTTACAGTGATTGACAGATGTGAGTTTATTCTCAAGAAAACACCAAAGTTGCTCAAGAGTAGTCTTCAGTTTTGAAAAATGAAATTATGAAATAAAGCTGATTTTGGTCTTGATTTATTAGTATCTGAAGAGGATAAGAATAAAATATGAAATATTTTACCTTATGTTTTGCCAGTATGTATTTGGATCTTGCTGGGTGTTTTTGTTTAGCCCCAGCCAGAAACTATTCCCTGTACAGCTGGAAGTTCACTTCTGCCTTGTTGGGATGGGGGAGAGAACCAGAAAAGTCACAGTGAGAAAACTCATGGGTTGAGATAAAGGCAGTTTATAGGAAAAGGAAAACCTATGCACACAAGCAAAGCAAAACAGAGACTTCATTCACCACTTCCCATGCAATCCCAGGACAGCAGAGTTCCGTCACTCAAAACAGTGACTTGGGAAGACAAGACTGGACATTACCTCTTTTCTTCTTCTTCCTCTGGATTTATATGTTGTCAGCTGTCCTAGCTGTCTGTCTCCCAACCCGCTCTCCTTGCTGGTGGGATGGGATGAGGAGTAGAAAAGACCTTTAGACTCTGTGCAAGTGCTGCTCAGCAGTAAGGAAGACATCCCTGTGTTATCAACACTCTTTCCAGCACAAATCCCAAACACAGCCCCATAACAGATGCTGTGAAGAAAATTAACTATCCCAGACAAAACTAGCACACTGAGTTAGGTGTAAAAGTTTATCAGTATCTTTTGGCACTTGCTTTGGATCCAAGAAGAGGAGATTTTTTTGGACCTCTTTTTATGGCATTTCAGTCTGGCATGCTCTCTGTTCTCTATTGGGAAGTCACGTTCCCAATATGTTGAGTTTTGCTCACTGAGGGCTGCCTCCCTTTGCCTGTGAATGCTCCCTGGAATGCTCTCATGTCACTATCCTGATGCAATTTGGTTAGGAGGGGTCATCTTCCTCTCAGGTCCTCTGCAGTGAGCTCTGTCAGGAGGGGAATCAGGGGAGAGAGGGTAACCAATGCCCACAGTGAAGTTCTCTGTTTGAAACTGGTGCACACATGGGAATGGCAGGGTGAGTACATTCATGTACTGGACACAGCCATTAATAATAATAATAATAAAATGTGCGAAGTTATCTGTGTCATTTTCAGTTCTTTGATAAACAGTATTTTGAAAGAATTTGTTTTATCAAGGGAGTAGTGCTTGAAAATAAAAACATAATTAATCGCTGTCAATACAAATAATGTACCTTTTGTATACTTTAGGACTGAAATTTTAGGGCTGAAACTTTCAAGTATTATGCCAGGAGTCTATTACAAAACATTTCCATTGTACGTGTTGTAGCCTGATGCTTTTCTATCGAGGTCAATAACAGTTTGAATAAAAAGTCTTCTTTTAATAAGAAGAAGTTTTGTATATGATTATAATAATAATAAAGAAGTAGTTTTGTATATAATAATAATAACAACTTTGGTGTCTTCTTGTAAAAGGATTTGTTTTTTAATTACTGGAATATAGACTACTGTCTGTGAAATTCTGACTAAAAGAGAAAGGTACAAAAATTATTTTTTTACTTCCACCTGTGTTTTTGTTTTATTGCCAGTTTCTAGTAGCATATTGAGGTTTGTTTTGTTTTGGTTTTTTTTTTCCAGAATTTTGACAGTAGGAGTTCCAAAAAACAGATACCTAACATTTGTTCAAATAGTATTTTTTTCTGTTGCTCTGTATTTGTTTTCAAATCCATGTTTTCCTCCTGATTTTTTAAATGTTTAAATATTTTCAATATTTAAATACCGTATTGTTGTAACTAAAGAAAAGCTGTAAAAAATATTTGCAACCAATCAGCCATACTTTTATATGTTTACTTTTAGGAGGTTAGAATTTTCTGGGGAATTTCACCTAGATTTGCAAATTACTTCTTCAGAAAACACAAATTTAGGAAAAGGCAAAGTGCTTAATTTTAGCCAACTTCATATGAAATGTCTAAGATGTTTCAAAATCACTTTCTAGTTACTAATATGTAACTTCAATAGTGTTAAGAGCCCAAATATGAATTTATATAATTGAATTTGGACTCCAAAAAGTATTTAATTGATCTTCATAAAATAAAAAAATACTTCTTTTTAAAAATAAAAAGAGCTATCATTTTTAGTTTTGGCCACGTTCAACAATTCTCTTTCCAAATAACTTTTATTCCTTATTGCCAATTTTCATAGATACTTGCTTTCATTCTTACTAATTATTAAAAAAATTAATTCCAGGAAACAGTAATTGGCATCCACCAGATGCAGAGACCACTGGATAATTTCCAGTCCTAGAAAGCTTGTTAAAATGAAAAAAAAAACAAACCAAAAAAGGAATAAAAGGAAAGTGATTTAGATGCTACATGATGATTATATTCAACTGAAATTAATTAGAGAGGGGAAAGTTTTGTATATCACCATAATCTTTGAAACCAAACCCAAGCCCATTTATTACATTAATCCTGCACCTTTTTGAGAAGCTGAAGAATCACTGAGAACATGCCCTAGGACATGATCTGGTCAGTGATGAGGAAGCACATAGGACATTTATGCTGTGGAGCCTGCACAATTCAGTCTGCAACCCAGCATTCCTATTGTCTCCTAACAAATCTAAAGGAAGGTGATAATGTCCACTGCTATAGCTGCACATCAGTAAATTGTAATTGCTTTAGTTTTTATGATTTGTCTGTCAGAAAAGGCTCCAGGAAAGTCTGAATGATCTCTAATTTATAAGTGTACTCTTATTAAGCAGAGAGTTTATAGGCATGTGATGGATGATTACAGCAGTGGAGAAGCTGCATCTGACAGCCTCTAATGTCAAAGGAGTTATTACAAAGACAGCCTGAGCATATGTCTGTGTGGTTTGGAAGTTGTGGTACATGTGGAACAGCTATGGAGGCAGCTCCCTTTGCCACAGCTTCCTCTCAGGCAGTAGCAACCAAATACTTATTTCCTGCTGCTAAAATGAGATCAGGTCATAATGATGTGACATTCACTGCTTCAATAACAATGCCAAATATTCCCAGGCTGAAATATAAAATGAACTATCCTAATGTTGATTTAGTTAGTGTAAAAGATGTTTCATGGTGTGCTGTGTTTAGGAGTGGTAAGATCTTGGTAACACTGCTTATGGTAAGACTTATATTTACTCCAAATAAATGGGATAAGACTGTTGAAATATATCTCATGGTAAAACTTAATGTTAGCATCCCACCACTTAAATTACAGAGGTCTTATTTAATATGATGATGAATTAAAAAAAAAAAAAAACAAAAAACAAAACAAAATCAAGCCAAAAATTATGTACCTTCAATTTCTGGATTACTACAATAATAACTGAGGGATAGAAGCAACTCCTTTTCCTCCAGGAGGGCAATTGTTCAAAGAGTATGTTAATACTTTTAGAAATGGATTATCAGTATCCTAAAGGGAATGAAGGCATTTCTCTGACATCCTTAAGGCAGGTAGCTAAGCTCTGGAGAAGTGGAATTTCTCAAGCACCTGTATGTCTAGTACCCCCTAGTAGCTAGTTCTAGGTAACTGTGCACACATTTTCAGTGAGTTTTCATGCACTGTAATAGGCTCTTAACCCTGGAGATCAGGGTGTTTTTCACTTCTGAGTTCCTCTGCTATGCTACCCCCTAGAAACTTCCTGAATCTCTCACTGGACCCAGTCCATAGGCAGAGAAAATGTCTCTCCCTATCACCTGTACAATGTGTGAATATATTCCCTGTCTGTCTCTCTATTACAAGCTCACACACAAATTAAATTTTAATTATAAATCTGCATCAGGCATTGAATCAAAATTCTAGCTAATAAACCACAGACAACAGCAATAATCCTCCCTGCCTGACAATCCCTGGTCCCCTGTGGACAATTGGGCCATTTATTACTCCACTAGTCTAAACAATTGTGCCATAATAGCTGGAGTGAAACATTGCCTCATAACTGAAGGTGCTTGCTTTCTCTAGTGTCTGCGAGGCTTTCAGCTCAAGGTGATGTCAAACTTCCTAGCTGGAGTACAGAAATGTGAAAAATGTCAGGGAACTTGCTGTGTGTTGTGTGAGGTGCTGAGCAGAAATTAGACCTTAGTATCATGGTGTACAAAACAGATATTAACACAAGAGCAATCGGGGCCCAAGAAGCAGGGCCAAATTGCTTTATATTATTTTTTAGTCCACACCTGGTATAGATTTTTTTGTGTGTGCAATTCCACCCTGTTCTTCCTCGCCTCTTGCACAACTGTGTTCACCTCCTGAAATTCTTGGGGACATATCTAGAGGAATTGTGGTAAGGAGAGATTATTTGAATATTACTTGTGGCGAGATGTGATTGAACTGGAGAAAGAGGGACTTAGTGGACCAGGATCTGATCTTCATGAGGATGGCTGGAAAAAAAGAGCAGCGGCTGATTTAATAGCAGTGGAGCTGTGCTGCTACTGATGTACAGAGAAAGCAGAAAAAAGCCTAGTAACGATTCCAGGATCTTCATTTCTATGGCACTACTTGTATTTCCAAATTTTCCTCTGGGTATAACTGGTGAAAATAAAGTGGGCCAAACATATTAATTAACATCATTTGGAAGAAACTGGTTTTAGGAGTCACCTGAGCACTGATGAGCTGAATATATCACAAGGAAGGAGTGAAACCC
>VWZU01019343.1:1124421-1172656 GCA_013397095.1 Sterrhoptilus dennistouni | reverse complement strand
CTAGAAAAACCTCTTCACCTTTGTTTTTTCACTTTTTTCCACGCCTATACTGCCAAGCCACGATCTTCATAGTCTGTCTCTTTTCCACACTCTTTACCAATGCAAACTTGCTGCTGAGTCCATGCAGGCAGGCTCAAAGCTGTGCGCAGGGGTACTGCTCTGAATCTGAGGAAAGTGCAAACAAATGGAGGTATGAAAAACATTGCAAAAGCATTCTCGCACTTAAAATCAAATGCAACAGGACTTTCTAGATGCTTTCTCAGTTAGTACTGCCCTGAGGCTCCAACACCCTCAGCAAAACAGTCATCTATTTCCCAAAATCTGTCTCTAAGTGCATATGCTGCATTCTTTCTTTTACCTCCTCTACTCTTAGCCTTTTTGTGTCTCAAGGAACAGGCAAGTCAGAATCCAGGGTGCTTTGGTCTACACCTACCCAGAAAAACATTAAATTATTTAGGCTTTAACTTTCTGCTGCTGCTGCCGCTTCTCGTCACTGTCACATTGCTGTTATTTTAGGCATGTTTCCCAAATGATAATGTAAAGTATTTATTGGAGAAAAGGTTCAAGAAGTAACTAATGGTTAGGTTCATTAGGAATTGTGCTTGTGAACACTTTGTAGAAGAAAACTTCAGGTCTTTTCCATAACCCTTCACCAGAGCAAATGCATCCTGTCAGTTAAATTTGTGACTTAATTTGAAGTTGCATTGTGTTCTATCACTATCAGTCCATTTCCCCACTTTTTCTTTTTCCATGTTTCTGATATATTAATGGGGAAAAGGTTTTATTCTTCATTAATGCAAAAATTACAAACATAATAAATGTTCTCTTCTCCTATAAGATGTCTGGTTTATTTCATGGCTTTTGTCATGAATATAATGTCATAATTATTTAAATTCCCCATCTGTATTTCCAGCATGTAGTTAATGTCAGCCCGGGAAACATTACCGTAATAGTTTCTGTGATCAAATAGTTGACCTATTTATCACAAGACTCAAGTTCTAATGAAATTAAAATTTCTCTCTTTTTCACTTTTGGGTCCTAAAATCACAGAAACATTTTTTTTTTAAGAGGAGAAAAATGGGCAGAAAACCATCCAGGTCTCTGTGCGTAGGAATAGGGCTCCGGGATGAACCAAGCCACTTAGAGCAGGCTTTTTCAAGATGCTTGTGAGGAAGTGTTCAAATAAGAGCCTTGAATTGACTTTATTTTCCTGATGGTTACTTTGCTTTCCAGATTAAAAGATGTTTTCTTTTATTGAAATCGAAAAGTGCCAAACATTGAACTTGCTTTGTAAGACATACATCAAGAGGGAAAATATTTCAGTGCAATGACATGACCTGACATTTTAAAGCAGATAACAAATGACACCTTGTCAATGCCACCAATTTATTATTCCCTCTCTTGTACCTCTGTGTCGCAGTGGGAGACCACATTCGTTTTAATCATGGGCATGCGTTAAACAAATTTTTACCAGAAAAGCATTTTAAACTCCCCTAGTTGTTTCCCATTTCCTGACCTTACAGCCATCCCACTGTAATGTATAAAGAAAAAGTCTGTGTTAAATTTTTCATTATTTTATCCAATTTCTGATCCAATTACATGAGCCTCTTCCATCACTAACATGAATGTATACGCTATAATGTCAGCTGCTGCACATTAATCAGGCTTTTTTTTTATTCAGTGGACACTGGTGCTAAATCATCTCTCTGAAAAAAAATGGGACAAGAAAGAGATGCAAATGAATAAGGAGGAAGCTCCTTTTTGAGCAATTAAAGCAGGAGTGGGTGGCCTTCCAATCAAAGCCCCAAAGGTCTGGAAATGCAGTAGGCTGTTTTACATCTTTTGTTTTCACCTAATTAAAAAAGAATAGATGTTTCTTCTTGTGGCTTCACTTTTCACTGCTTCTTACAAGCCTGCATGAAGAATTTGAACTGTGGTTGCCTGCTAGTCTTAATTCTTTCAACTGAATGTGTCACTCTGCTGAAAATGCCTGGTATTAAGGTTGATTTCTGGACAGGTTACAGAAAGAAGACTTCTCCTGGGATGAGAGTCTCTCTCACTGGAGTTTAAAATGTTATTTTGGTTAATGTGCAGTTTTGTAGTTGAAGGAAGGGTAGGCTTTCAGATGGGAAATACATAATAGTTTCTAAACTTGATATTTCATTTATTTCATTGAACTTTGAGAAAAAAAAGATTCCCCCATGTGATTTCTCACTTGTAAGGGACCTGGTCTCCAGCTCAGAACAAGAATATACTTATGATCAGTACTGATAGGCGTGAGCACTGCAGAAACTGGAGCTTTGGGATTTTCCTGGGTTTTCAGAGTCAGATCTAGGGGCGTCTTATATGGTGGAAAACAGGTTCAAGAGCACAAAGTCAAAGTGGATCATGAGGACCCTTGAACTTCCAGCAAAGCCTGGTATTAGAAGAGGTGTACATATTTACTTAGGTTTTGGTGTAGTTGCCCAGGAATTTGAAAGGTCAGGATTAGCTTCAGGAATATAATTGTTTGCTGAAGTTTACATTTTTTTGAAGAGGATTGTTATTTACAGAGATGTTGTCTTGTCTTTCCCATTTGATGGTCCATGGATTGAAATCAACTCTATTTTATAATTAGATTTGTGGTGGTGAAGAAGTCTTGTGTGTCCAGCATTGCCTCAAGAAATCTTTTAACACATAAAATTACACTAAAAAACTCAGGACTACTAAGCTTCCTTGTGGTGTCGGGGTTTTTTTGGAGTTTTTTTGATTTTTTTTGAGGGGCAGTGGGTTTTGGTTTGGTTTTTTGTTGGCTTTTATTCCCTGATATTAATTTAGCATAAAGTCTGGCATAGGAAGGAATACAGTTTGCATTGCAAAATGTGTGTATCTCAAAATTGTTGGATACATATTTGAAATCCTTTTCATACTAATGGAAAAAAATTATGTGTATATGGCACACAGCAGAAAATAAGTGTGGGGACTTAGGTTTTCAGCCTTGGCAGAGCTTGTGTTTATCTTTTTCACATTTGGAAATACTCGAGGAGATCTCTAATCACAGACATTAAAGCCATTAGATATTTGAATTCACTGAAATCAGTACTAGATTTTTAAGAAATAAAATAATTTGGAAGTCTTGGTTAAATAATGGAGTTTTATTCATTTATGGATCAGATACTTATTATGGTTAAGATTATCATGGCTTTTAAAATGCAATTTACGATTTCTGTTATTTCTTCTGCATAATTCAGGCACCTTGACTGTCACAGTACATGCACAAATTTTAAATTTATGGTGTACTCAATTTCAATCAGTTGTGTCACACCACAGCTTTATTACATTGCAGCAAAAATAAGTATATACTCAATATGGCAGCTTACAGGTAAACTACAAATTCTAACCATGCATTCAAAATAAAATATAAAATCAAGCAATTGGAATGAAAGATAGAGTCACGATATTTATTTTTTTGGGGGGCTGAAAGTGAAATCCAGGGTTATTAACTCAAGCATGGCTTTTCCTTAGGGCTGGCATGGCCCATTTTCACCAGAATTTTGAAGACCTTCCTACACTGTTTCATTGTTTCCTTGTCTCAAAGATGACAAGTAGAGGTATCATATCAGGACAGGGGGGACTGTAAACCTCTGGTATTTTGTTGCAACACCTAAGCTACAACATGTAGAACTTTCTTACAGTATTTAAGAGGCTGCTAGGACATAACTATATTTTTAAGTAGCAGAACTCTCCTGCTGTCCTGCACTTATGCCAGAACCCTCAGTGGGGCTTTTGCTGGCTTCCCCCAGCCTTGCTGCAACAGCTATGGGGCAGTTTGGGCCAAGAGCAAGACACAGCTCAAAGGAGGGACTTGCAAAGAAATGACCATTGCTGTGGTTGTTGCTGTTGTTGTTATCCAGTGTATAGCAACCATGTAATTTTGTGTTTTAATATTGTCTGCATAAGAAGAAAACAAGAGCGTATTTTCCTTAATCCCATCCCTTTAACCCTTCAGACATGGTTCCTATGACCTATTGTGTCCTAGGTATAATTTCAAGAAGGCTTTTTTTTTTTCTGGATTCTTCTGAAATAGATTTTATTTCTAAATAAGGAAAAAAAGGGTGTTTCTTACTGTTGCTTCTGTAAAATAGGTCAAAACCAACTTGATCTGTTTTAAGCTGGCGTGATGGTGTGACAGCAACCAGGAGAGAGTTTTCATATATGGAGTACAGCATCATACAGGTGTAACATTTTTGAAATGATATGGGGTGACTGGATGGTTTAGACTGGTTTAAGAGAATATTTGAAAACTAAGTAGTCTGTGTTTCTCATTTCTTCAGGTTTGTCACTTTAGAAGAAATGTTACTGGATAACAGCATTGTGGTATATTTAGTTGGAAGGTATAGTGAGTGAAAGAGTTAAAAGACTCCACAGCTCTATTGCAAAAATAATACAAGGATACATATAAAAAAGAATGAGTTGTCTTATAAAGAAATAACGTTTTGCTAGCTCTGCCATCCTCAGTGTACTGGGGACTAATATCTGTGATAGTGATATAATACAGTATATGAGTTTCCACATTTAGCTAAGCCTTCTACAGAAGTAAATGTCCCTAGTGCAGCTTAGCCTGACCTGCTAAGGATAAGAATGAGTGGCTGAAATAAATAACTCTCGCTTTTTCTGAGTTAACAACTTTCTGGCAGTCTTGGTAAGAATGCAATCACAAATGTGTGCAGTTAAAGACTTCTCATCACAGAACTGAAATTAAAAGATTAGATGAGATTCAGGAGAAGACAGCTAAAATACAGATAAACTAACATGCAATTATGTCTGGTGTTAGAGACAAATGTGGTTACAACCCACTGTAGTGGGGGTGATAAAAGAGCACTGGGAAATGCAGCAGGAGCCTACACAATATATGTGGTATTTTGTAGTAATTAAACTTTTATACATTTTGTCAGAGAGAGATTTTCTGGCTTCAGTAGGCTTTGACTTGAGAATTATTTAATGAAAAGTAGGCAGGAAGGCATGTACCTGTAACAAAAGTACCTTTAACTAAAGAGCGTAAGGAGGACTTGTTTAATTATGGTGGCAGAATTAGGAGTAACACTAAAAGAAATAAGAACAATAAAAGGAATAAGAAAGATAATTTTTGTTTCATTTAATAATTGGTAAAACAGAATAGCAATTCATAGTAGAAATTGTTACAAATATAAGAACTTTTCCTGAAGGCTGTTCCCTTCAGGCAGGACACTGTGCTCTGATTAGCACTGGTGTCAATCTGCATTCATTTTGCTGAAGCCTGGAGTTATCCTGACTGGTAAAGGAAAGCAAAATCTGTCCTGAGGAGATTTGTTCTGCAGAATAGTCAGGATCTCAGCTGCATAGTGAGAACTCAGCAGTTTTGTTATGGGAAACTTCTAAAACAGCCAAGGCTGTGGAAAGTACAAAGATCCCACTGATCTTGGCACTAAGGAGAAATCATGGTGGGATACAAAAGTCTGAAGTCACTTCAGGGCCCTGGTTTTGATGTCCTCTCTAACCTCACCTTTTTTGTGAACTGTGCCTATATTCTGTTTAACAAACCACTTTGTGCCTTTTTCTGTCTTCACATTTAATCCTTATCAGGTTCCAGCAACACTGCTTCACTTGCGGCTTTATCAATTTTCTAAAAGCATTGTCACTGGAAATATTTGCAGACCTACAGCTTCCAAATTCTCTGCATTCGTATTTTGTTATCCTATTAAAACAAATCTAGTTTCTGTCATAGCAACATAGACTCTTTATAAAAGCAGTCAAAAGTTCCACAGGATAGGCTGAAATCAATGATTACAACATAAAAAATTCAATAGTGTTTATATGATTAATAGCACCATGTGAAATATGGTAACCTAGATAGGGAAATGAGGAGGCCAGATAATTTGAGAATTAGAACCTTGAAATCCAGAGAGGGTACATTTAGGGACCTGTTATCTTCTGTCAGGCCTGTAGATATTGAATTTTTTTTTGTCAACTTTGGTGGCATTTATACTGGCATAAAATTGTTCAAGGGAATAATTCAGCGCCTGGTTTCTAGAGCTTAAAGGGGAAGTACTCTAGTAGTCTCCTGTGCCATTTCTGAATGCAGGTCTATCTACCACATACAGTGCTCCAAATATCTGCAAGTGAGCTCACACACATACAACCTGGGAGGGTGGGAGGTCACCCTTTCTGCAAAGCCTCTTACTGAGGGGATCTCGTTAATCCTTATAGCCTGGTTCAAACTAATTAGGATGGATATGGACACTGTAAAGAGAAAAATAGACCGCCCGTCCTTGAGGAATCCCCTTAAGGATTGGAGCAGGAGTGGAGAGAGAGCTGTGCAGTCACTGACTGCAGGGAAGGATCTGTGACAGATTTCACAGAGTGCTGCTTCTAGCACCTTCTGGCTTACCTGATGAAAAGCCATGGCTCTCAGCTTTTAAAGGTGAACTGAAAGAGCAAAGCAAAAATTAAACCTAATTAAGCACCAGTTTATGTGCTAAGCTCTTCCTCTGAAAAGGCAATGTGGGACAGGCAGAGCAGAAGGGGGCACAATAAGCAACTTATTTGAAAAAAAATTATACCCAGAGACTCTGGGTTTTGTCTGCTTCCCTAACAGGTCATCACTCAGTAGCATAAGAATGCTTTGGGTTTTGTTTTTAATTGCAGTGACTATGAATGTAATTTTGACTTCTAGTTATTTTTTACTAAATATACTTTCTTTTTTCTTTCATATAGAATGAGAAAAAGAGGCACAGCAGTTTATCTAGTCAGGTCTTGCCCCAAATTCCTCTGAGCAGAGCAGGGTTTGACCCAAAATTTTCAAAATGAAATGACAATTTCATGAACCTTGCAGAATTCTCTGAGGGAAGAGATGTTTTCCACAGTTCTCAAGTTCTCATTAGCCAGTTTCTTATGATACTGTCTGGCCAAGAAAACCTAAAAACCTCTAACAGGTCAAAGCCACACCCCAAGATAAGAAAAAAATTACAGAATAGAATATCTGCACTCTATAGATCACACTAAGCACGAGTCTGCTGAGCAGAGCAAAATACACACTTTTTACAGGGTCATTTCTCTGAAGACTTTGAATACCTCCAAAAGTGCAGTTTCCACAGCCTCCCTGAGCAACCTGTGTTAGGTCATCCTGAAAGTGAGAGTTTCTTGCTCTTTAGAGAGAACTCTGAAAGGAGGCAGATGCTCCATCCCTGGAAACATTTAAACATCCTATACTTTAGTTTGTGCCCACTTCCCCTTGTCCTGTCAATTCAAGAGGGTGTAATAGTCTACAGTGACCTAAGCAGAAGAAAACTAATTTATCGTTTTGTTTCAGTCACAAACAGAAGCCCGTCATTCCTGGAAATGTCATTCCTGGAAATATCTCTTTGTTCAATTCCAAGAAAAACAGATGCGAATCCAGAAGTCAAAGCTCAAACATCCTCAGCACTGTCAGCCACTTGCGGCTGCAGAGCTCAGTATCAGATATGTCTCACTCCAAAGCTGTGAAATATTACCTTCAGTCCACTCAAAATTCATTTTTCTCCCTGAATTAAGCCTCCAAGTCCACAAATCTCAAGAGTAATTACCATGCAAATCTTTAATATTGCTCAGTGAGCAGGACCCATTTCTTTTAATTCCCTTTTAATCATTGCTGAGCAGCTATATTTGGGTGTTATTCTCCCCTTTTTACTTTTTGAAGTGTCTTCTTTATTATTTTTAATTTTTTTTAAAACTACCTTCTTCTCACTCAAGTGGAAAAAGATAAACAACTGTGTCACACCGATGCGGCACTGACAGCCCTTATGATGGCACAGCTGCATTAGAGAGGGCTGCTACCAGCTCCCGGCACTAGCTCTGGTCATGTTGTGTCTCTGTCACTGGGAACTGGTGACTTAAGTGGCCCAGGACAGATATCACCTGGCTGTCAGGGAGATGTGGGATGTACAGCCTTGACCTGAGGCTAGGAGAGTCCTGTACAGGCAGGAAGGGGCTCCTCAGGGTGTAAGGTGTCTGCTAGCTCTTGTTTCCCTGGTTTTGACATCCTCAGCTCTGGACGGGGACATGACCACATCATGACATGCTCCCATCCCCACTCTCCTCTACCACTCAGCCAGAGGTGCATTGCAGCTTTCTACAAGGACTACTAAGGATAGGAAAACACATAGTCACAGTCTGCATCATGTCCTAGTCCTACAGGCAGCTGTGAACAAAGAAAGCTCCACACCACCTGCCTTCTTTGCAGCCTGTCATTATT
This sequence comes from Sterrhoptilus dennistouni, assembly GCA_013397095.1. Lineage (NCBI taxonomy): Eukaryota > Metazoa > Chordata > Aves > Passeriformes > Zosteropidae > Sterrhoptilus > Sterrhoptilus dennistouni. The sequence continues at coordinate 1,164,408 of VWZU01019343.1, read as the reverse complement.
TCATGAACAAACAAACAAAACACCTCAACTAGAAGAGTGCATAGCTCAAATGTAATTGATATTTTTAAATTTTCACCTTTGAGCAAAGGCTAGCCTGGCTTTCCAAGGCTGTTCAGTAGTATATTAACTATTCTAGGTGGTTCAGCACTTTTCTAAAGATCAGGGCCTTTTGCTGTGTTGCTGATGAGAAACATAAATTCACTGGTCACCTTTGGAAATCTTGGTTGAAGCCTGAAGAACTTTAAAAAAATTGTTATAACTGAAAATTTATCTTCTTCCTTTATAGATTTGTCCTTCCTTGTGTTAGCATTTTCCTTAAGAAGGACTTCAAAGCACATGAACAAAGATGCATGGGGGATCATGCAGGTGACCACAGCAGGTTACAGGTATAAATTTCCTCTGAACCACCTTCAGCTGCACTGTACTTTAGCATCTCCATTGCTCTAATCTCAGTATTTTGGTGAATATGTGAAATTGCTATCCTGACCCCCAGCTGATATAATTTTCACAACTCCTTTAAACTCTCTGCCATTATATCAGTGTATGTTGTTTGGACCATGAGGACTTGTGAGTAAGTTATCCAGTAACACTCTCAAAAGTTGTTTTTTAGTCAGCAGTCTGTAGGATCTAATTATCACACGAGCACAGATCATTTGATCAATGGTGCCATGTAGAAGTCAATGAAACCAGTGTACCACAGAGCAGCACAAACCAAAAGAACTGGAGAAGGCTAGTTTTGCAAAAAGAATGCTTTTCATGTGCAAAGCAGCACATGTCATCTAACAAAAGCTCAGACAGAGACAAGGAGTGGAAGAATATTAGATTTGCACATTTTACATCTAGATGAGAATGTAGAAAATGTGAGCTCTTATGATTTTTTTTCAAAATCTTACAAGTAATTATTCTGTGTTTTGCATAAGCAAATTCTTGAATATTATGCAAAATGCCACTGCTCTTCTTAGCTGAAGTGTTGATGAAAAGCAAATGCAACAATGTGATTTGAAATCTGAAGTACAAACAGATGTTACTTTTGAATGAACTTCCATTACTTAACCACTGGCTCTAGTTATTGCCATCTAAAGAGAGATGAAGCAACTTTGCATGCTGTGGATGTGGCTGTAAATTTTCAGCATGCAAATGAAATTGTAGCTATTTCTTTAAAGGCAGAAGCTCTAAACACAATGGGTGGGCTCAATTCTTAAATGCAGTTTGGCTGCATAGGACGTTATACCAACTCCCCATGTTAAAAACAAAAAACCATAAGGTCGGATATATGATTTAACACTGTTGTACTGTGGTTACCTGATGTAACTGCTCCAGAAAAAAAAAAACCAGAAACATTTCTTGCTCCATACCATCTTCCTTCTTAGCACATCTTGTACGTGGCTGCACTGGACAGGGCATTCTGGCAGTGGGACAAGCCTGTGTTGGGTTGACCTTGGCTGGAGCTAAGGATAGAGAGAGATCACTTACCAGTTACCAGCACGGGCAAAACAAACTTGACTTGGGGAAAATTAAATTAATTTTTTGTCAATCAAATCAGAATAGAATAATGAGAAATAGACCCAAATCTTAAAAACATCATCTTCAGTCCTTCTTCCATCCATCTTCTTGGCCTTGGGCAGTGGCAGATCCATCTTGGAATCAGTTAGCATTGGCTCTGCCGGACACGCAGAATCTTCGGGCACTTTCTCAGAGAGGTTGTCCCCATAGCTACCTTGCTCTCAGAAGTTTTGGGTTGCCACAGAAACTAAGTAAAAAGCCCTAATTCAGATTATAGAAGTACATAATAAGAAGAAGGAGTGGCTTAAGTGCTGCTGAAATGCCAAAGTCTTTGCTTAGAATAATTGTTTTCTGAAGGCTATTGCAGGCATATCTAAAACTTTAAATTATGCTGAGATGTGGGAGCTCTTAAAGATGACTTTAAGCTGACTTTTTCCTTCTTTTACTGCCCTTCTGCTGTGTCAGCAGGTCTTGAATGCAATCAGTCATCTGACCTAAAGTACTTATTTGTAATTAAGTGTCAAAATAAAGTGATAATAGCAGTCTAATTCCAATGGGTCTGTCTACCTGAAATGCAAATCTCTCTCCATTTGAGTAATTAAGCTATGAAATTTAGAGTGCTCAAAGCTTTTGATGTTTTGAAGTAATTAGCAATATGGAGAAAGATACTGCTCTCCACAAGTACCAACAGCTGATTTGTCATAAAATCAATGTGTTTGGTTTTCTGTTATTAACTAAGTTATATTATTCATTATTTACCAGTATTTTGCCAGCTGCCAGCATTTGTAAAAATGTTTGTGTAGCCCAAATGCACTGCAAAGATGAGCACAAACTCTTCAAGACATTAATTACCATTTACATGAATAGAACATGTAGGCATTGATCCTCATAAGGCAACAGAGGCAACAGAGCCCTATCATGTAGGAAGCTGTACAAACCAAATGAAAATTGTTACAAGTTTGATAGCAGGCAATACTGAAAAATGAACAAAGCAAATATTCAGTAGAGAACTTTAAATCCTCCATTTGTATTTTTATGGGATCACGTTAAAATGCTGCCTGTGCAGAATCACAGGAAGACGTGCATGCGCTCAGTGACTGCCAGGTAGTTTGCAAGCTGTTGTATATTGTATTCTTGGGCCTGGGCACAGAGGACTTGGAGGAAACAGGCTGATTTTCTTCATTGACATCAAAGTTGTAGACAGGTTTTGCTGAATACTGGGCACAGAGAGAGGGAGAAGAGGTTGTGGGTCTGGAGTGACATGGTTTGTACTGACCAAGATACAGGAGAGGATTAACCCAGCTGCAGGATTGTGTTCCTAGTTGGCAGTTTCACATTTAAGTGTGTTGCATTACAAGATATTCATTTGTCCAGCCCAAGTGCTCTCTCTGTTGAGTTTTGTCAGGTGCCTCAGGCAAGGTGAGGATCTATAAGCAGCCACATGCATTGGAAAGTACTTAGAACTTTCTTTTTATGACTTAACTAAAATGCAAACTCTTACCCTACAGCTTCTGTCTATATTTAAGGATTAATCTTTGAAAGATGTTTCTTCATACCAGCTGGACTGTTGTTCTTAAAGCTTATAGTTCTTGTGTGGGAGTATAGGAACTGCTATTTTAACCTCAGACTTGCCACATTTTCATCTGAAGATTTCCTAAAGGATGGATTGAAAAGATAACTGACCTGGGAGCATGCATTTCTTGGTTGCATTTTCCTTCACTTAAAGTACTTCTTGCTTGTGAAAGTAGGTATATTCAGTTTTTTGTGGTTTTTTGTTATTCTGATTATTTTATAAACAGCCTCTAATAATCACAGACCATTCTCAGTCTGCAGGCTAAGGGAGCAATACCAACTTCTGTTCAGCTCCTGCAAAGGCAACATGTTGACCATCATTGCTTCATCTTTGATGTTTTTTTGAGAACATCAACCTGTTATTAAAATCCTGCAAAAAATGGATCTTCCATATCTTTCGGGGGGACCTGTCAGGTATTTAGTTACCATTTCATGACATAAACTGAGGCCAATAGGCTTATGTAAAGGCTAAACTTTTACCTGAAGACTAAACTAACCACCAGGCACTGGAACAGGCTCTTTGGGGAAGTGGTCACAGTCCTAAGCCTGACAGAGCTCACGAAGTATGTGCACAATGCTCTCAGGCACATGATGTCATTCTTGCGGTGGCCAGGAGCTGGACTTTGGTGATCCTTGTGAGTCCTTTCCAACTCAGGATATTCTCTGATTCTATGACAATATTCGACATGATTATTGAAAAGTAAAAGCACGTTTATTTTATCAGCACTGAAACTATAAACCAATTTGAAAAGAGGTTTAGAAGTATTCTGAGCTATTTACATGGTGTTTTATAAACTAATTAATTTGAATGTTGATATTGATGTCTACCACTAGAAAGAAGCATGTTTAGATAGGGATTTGGACCAGTGAAACACAGCTCTGGTCAATCATAACAAAGCTTAAACTTGTTCATGAATAAGACAAATGAAGCTGTTTATAATCCTATTCATAGATGATGGAAATGAATCAGACTTGAGTCACTTTTACAGTAATTTATGTGCCTTTTTTATTTTGCACTTTTTTGCACTGTTTTTCAAAACAGAATCAGAAAATACCAGATTTTCAGAGCTTCACTAGAGCAAATGGTATCATAATTAGCAGTCTAGTGAAGAGATTCTGGGAATAGCATCTGCCCTTTCAGTGTGGTTAGACAGTGATGTCAGTGTGCTTAAATCAGGCAGGTGTACAAGTTCTTTGACATCTGTAAATCTGATGGATCAAATTATTCTCTTATTAATTATTCTCTTATGAATATTTAAATCCTGAAATATTTGCAGAATACCCTGATACATTTTTGTCATCATGCACCCCGTGCATGCAGCACCGCTGTGGGACACACAATGGTGCCTACAGGGTTACAGTAATTGTTGCTTTTTGTGATTGCAGTGACAGGGGTGGGAACAGAATAACAGGCTTGGAGATACTTCCCAGGATGACAGATATGAGAAATGTTTAGATGGAGGTTTTCAGATGCCAACTAAATCCCAATTTCTAAACTCCCTCCCCATTTCCTCAGTATACCAGCATCAAGATCTTCACAGATTTTGGGGATGAATTGGTTTTTTTAAATTAAAATTTCACATTCATACCTAGGCAAAGCATTTCACACCAGAAACAGTGTTTCCGATTATTCCTGCAGGTGTAACATTAGTGTATAAATATTGGTATTTGCATACCCAGCTCCAGAGATACAGATGCAAATCAAGCTCAGTTTATTTGCACACGTTCAATTATCCTACTTATTTCATTATTCTCCTTTAGTTCATGGACCAGGTGCTGTAAACACTATGGCAACTACAGTACTTACTCCTCTGGTGGTTTCTTCCAAGCTGAGTGTCTGGCTTGCTAGTACAAAAGCTTGGAGCTCACTGAGAGTCTAAAAGAATCAGACCAGTTTGGAGAACTGCTGATGAGATACTGGAGGTAAACAAACTCCTTTCATATTACATTTCACCGCCATTCAGGTGAGATTTAGCTACTTTACTTTTGCAAAATGTGAGTTTTTCTTTTCTATCCAAAAGACATGCTGCTCTGTGCTGTGGGCAAAGCTCTTGAATGTAGTCTGAGTTTATTTTCAGAGTTGTAAATCTATTGTTTAGATGAGTGAAGTGTTAAAAGATACTAGGTGGCCTGTGAATCCTCAAAGTAAGGAGGAGGCACTTGAGAGGTTTTAAACTCCTGGATGATAAAGAAGAGGTATAAATAGTGGCTTGTAGCAGTATTAAAAAGCCTTACCTACGTAGAAACTGGTACAATATTTACTGCAAGTAATAAATATCTGTAATTGTTATGTGGTGCTTTTCAAATGATATTTCATGTCTAGTTTTATTTTGAGTTATTTTTTACAACTTCAGTTCCTCATGAAAACAAGTTGTATAGCTTATGGTATTACTCCAGCAAAATGATTTCCATAAATAAAGCAAGAGGCAATAGAAAGGAACATATATAAAGATTAATGCATCAGACTTTTAAGCCTACACTGACTAACAATAATTTCTGAGACTTAAGTTATTGGGAAGGAAATCTCTCATATGGAAACAGGCAACAAATCCAAAAGTACCTGAGCACTATAGGCAATTTACTTTCCTTCCACTTAAAGCATTGTATTTTTATAGCCATTTTCCCTGAGCTTATTGATTTTGTATGCAATTTTCTTCAGAGACAGAAAGCAGCTAGATTTGGCACACAGATGGATGCAGACAACAATTAATGGTTGTGCTGTTTGTCAGCTGGTGAGTGCTGCTGTTGGGGTTCCCTGCACAGGACAGGGAGTGTTCCCCTCCTGTGAAACTGCGTGGGGAGGTGACCACACAGTTGTGGAGGGGGGGCTCCAGGAAGGTAAAAGCAGATGAGAGAATCAAGTCAAAATAAGAGAGGCATCTTCAGAGACAGGCAGTTAATATTTTCCTTCTTTAAAAAGAGAATAGTCACAAGCAAGTGCAACTGGAAAGTGACACCTTGCCTTGTACCATTTCCAAATTAATTTCCACTGAGTTGAGTGTGAAAAAAAATGTGGAGCAAATGTCAGAGAATGTAAAGTCAATTTTCTAATTAAAGGCAGTTAACAACTCTACCTTTAAGTCCTAGATGCTGATTAAAAAAAAAAAAGCCTATCAAAACCTAACATAGCCTAGATCCCAATTAACATCCGTAGCTTGTAGGAACTAAAACTCATCAGTTTCTTATAGAAAATTTCATTTCGTTTCTTAATGTGGTAAAAATAACAAAGTTAATTAGGAATCAGGTTAAACCCACTTTAGACAGAAATACATGAAGAATAAGGGCCTAAATTCTGAATATATTATTACATTATCCTTGAATGATAAGTAATATCAGAGAACAAAACTAGAAAGTTTTTTAAGATCTTTCTTTAAAAAACAAGAAGAATATTAATTCAGATTTGGCACAAAAATGTCCCTACATTTTTATTTCTCTTTTACTTACAACTCTTCATCACAAAAGATCATAACAACCTGTAAAAGAAGACTTGATGTGTTTGGTACTGCCAGTTAATCAACTGATGCAGTTGTATCACCTCAGGTGCATGTTGTCACTGGAGTGAATCTAGAAAATGCTTTGCTACAAACTCATGTATGATGCAATCCATAAATTACTGAGATTCTCTTACTGTACCTAGAATGACAGAGATGTCAATGCTGCAGCTCTGCAGACTGGAAAACACTAATTTAATGACATCCAGTGCCAGAGCATGAGACACTAATGATCATTCTTTTTCGCTTTCCATCTTAAAAACACATTCCCTTTAGTTGGCAATCATCAAAACAAGCAAGAATCAAAACTGACATCTTAAACTTCAATTTATGAACAAGCTACACACATTTTAAAACAGTAGTCTGGGAATACCAGAGACCAGGTGCAACCTTTCCCCCTCCAGATCTACCTACTTTAAATCCTTTCTTGATTTCTGCTGCCTTGCCATTTCCTCTGCCACTGCATGGTGATCCCTTTCAATGGGCAATAATTCACTGTGTTTATCTCACAGCCTAAAGAATCATGGTAGATTGGATTGGTACAGTTCCCACACCACATACCTTATTCACTTCAAATTAAACCAACAGGGCAAATTGTCATTAGAAATCCTTACAAAAATGCTTTATACCATGGAGAATCAGGAAATTCAGCTACTCTCTGGGAATTGCAATACTGAAAAAATGCATAAATTTAGAACTCATGGAGAAAAATGCTTTGACATTCTTAGGAACCCTGATTTCCCTTTTGCTCTCGTTTCTGCCAGAGCCATATCTTCTGTTATCTTCGGAACAAAGTGTTATATTTTTTATGAAGGACTTCAGGAAGCCTTCATCTGTGGCTCACACCTTGTAGAGCCCATGTTTACATTTTGCAGGTAAACTAATTACCATTTTTAAGCCCAGAACCTTGGTTCATGTTTCATTACAGCAAGCACATGCTCTGTACAGTGTGCAGTCACAGCTTTGGGCAGGGTATCCCTTCCAGGTGGCTGCTCACCTGCTGCAGAACTGAGCCTCTAATGAAGCATTCCTGGTGCACCCTTCCTCACAGGACATCACTGCTTCACTGTGAAGTTTAAGGAAGGGAGGAAAGAGACAGACACGGCGCAGTTAGACAACAGTTTTAAAAGTGTGTCTCGTGTTGTAGGCAGTGACATTTTAAGACTTCTTTCCAATGAGTACAGCATTCCAAGGTCTAAATTTTACAGGGCATCAGTGTAAAGGCAAAGTGTGGGTAGCTCCTTCTGCTTGAACTGCCTCTAGGTGCCCTAAGGCTCTTCTCATTTATTCAATGGTCTGTGCAGCCAGCTTTGCCTCCTTGTGCCCCTTCCACACACTCAGGAACCAACAGTTCCTGAAATTATTTAAATCTTTGTATGTGGAAGGTGACTCTTTGGCCTTGCACCTGCACAAAATTGCCAAAGCAGCACTGGCAAGCAGCTCCATGGGACAGACAAAGCATATGCCAGCAAAAATCACAGCAATGAGCTAACACAACAGCTCAGAAGTTAGACACAGAAGTTTTTAATTTACAGTAGGGTCTGATAGAGAAAAAAAAATCTTCTGGTATAGAAAAACATTCTTTGGCATAGATTATAGAGACAAATCTCTTATGGCCTAGTGGATACACTTGACAGAAAATGCATTGTCTGGCACGACAACCATGTTGTTTCCTGCAGAAACTAGTGGTTCTATGAAAAAACACTATTGGATTTGACACTTCATAGTATAGAAATATCAAAACAAGTTTAAGTGAAAGGTTTTTGTCCTCATCTGAATGTGGGCTTTGAAAAGGAGGAGTGTGTTTTATTTGAACTCATATGCAGTACTGCTATTTAAATATTTTATTTTTGTGTATATACAGTTTCCTTCTAATAAAGGAAACTAGATGCTTATTGTGTCTTTGTAATGTATGTTGTCCTGATAGGAAGGCTCTTGTCACTGTGCTAAAAGATGCTTGAAGTAATTCAAATGTGATATCTATCAGAATAATAAATTCTGAGGTTTTTATACCCATAATCCTTTTCTAGAAGAAATCAGAGAGCTTTTGCAATTTTTCTATGATAAAGCTCATCAATCATACTTGTATCAACTGTTTAATCTCTCATTATTGCATTGTGAATTTATTTCCTATCTCTCCATTTCTTCTTGGTGTTCTGCACATGCATTCTCTGTTCCTAGATTTATGAATCGTGGTCTTGACCTTCGCAATAGTTTAATGAGTATTTAAATCAAATTATTTTAAGAAAACATCAGAAGCCATTTATTGATTGTGAGCAAGAAAAGGCAGGAGTTCAGAGGCTTGTAAATTGTACATATAAGTGGTTCACCTGTGTGAGCATCAGACAAATGCCCTGCCCTGTCAGGAGAAGAGAATGCCTGTCCTACGTATTCCAGTCCAAGACATGAGTTTAAGCAAACAAAAAATTAGGATTCTCCACAACTCATGGCTTCTTTTAGGCTCAGTTTCACTCTCTGATACCACTCTTCTACCTTCCCCTACCCAGCAACACAGTGGGATGGACAATGGGCAGCTGTGACGCCCTCATATCTCCTTTTTGCTTCTTCCTTCTCACACTTTTCCCCTGCTCCAGTGTGGGTCTTCCATGGGCAACAGGATATTATCCTTCAGGATAAACCTGCTCCACCATGGGCTTTTTCTTCTAAGGGAATATTCTGCTGCTCCAGCATCTGCCAGAAGCATGGATATCTGCTCCAGAGTGGTCTCTACAGGCTTTGCAGAGGAATCTCTGCTTTAGAGATGTCTGTTGTCAGGAGCTGCACTTTTAAACAGAGTTTTGCACCACCCATATGGAAGCAGTCCTTCTACCTGTGCAGAATTTGGCATGGCAGAGCTGTGGGAGTTCAGATATAGAAGGGACAGGTCGATTCTAGAGTCAACTCAGAGCCAGGGTGTATCATTAAAGCACTGGCTCACTTTAGGCAGGAGTTAGGACATCTTTAAGCTTTTTATCCCTGCCTCAGTAGAGGTTGATGTGTTTCTGCCTTCAATACAGCACGTTCCTTGCAGTTACTTATTGCAGTTAATTTTATTAATGCTGCTGAGCTCTGTTTACAGATTGGTGACATCCTGCCATTAATGCTTGTGCCCCAAAGCCCACTGCAGACCTTATCAACCTGTCTAAAAACATGTTCAGCCATCATGCACAAATCCGTTGTGCTGATCAAGAGGCTGCTTTTGGCATTAGTGTCTGTTTTGCTCCGTAGTCAGTGATGCCACTTTTAATTAAAAGCTGTTATTGATATATTTTTGCATGCTCTAGTTCAGATTCCTAAGAAGCACATTCCTAAACTCATGTTCCCTGCCTTATGACACAGTGGGGCTTATGCTTGTTTATGAATCAAGGGACAGATGTGGAAACCCTGTGTATAGATTTGTATGTCTTTATTTGTGGACAGTTTGTAAGATTAAATTACATATCAATATTTGCTTACTCTGTCATTTGATTAATGCACTGCAAGCAGATTTAGAATCTTGTTTTGTATAGGTTTTTCAAGAGCTGCTTAATATGTTTACCCTTGGAAGTACTTGCCCATTAGATTGAATGTACACAAAATAAATCACCCAAACAGTGATTAAAAATAAAGCATATTTGACCATCATATCATTTAGTTAAGACCAAATATTTCTGTAGAACTGCTGGACTATGGCAGATGAAAAGAGCAATTCCTACCTTAACAGCTCACCAAAGTGCCATCACTGCAGTGAAAGATCAGATGGATATCACCCAGGTAATGTGCTTTGTCAGAGGCTGTGATGTACTGTGTAATGCAGGGGGTATCAAGAGGTTCTCAATCTTGTTATGCTACTACCAATGCACTCAAGTGGCCCTTTCTCAGAAGTGATGGAGGGGCACCTAAAGTCAGCCTGCTGCTGAGCAGCTCTTCACGTTTCCCATGGATATTACAGAGAGTGGGACACATACCAAGACCTTACTAGGTTTATATGCACTATTCAGTAAGAATAAAGTCTCAAGGATAAAAACATGCTGAATGCGTCTGCCCTGTAGATCAGAATAGCAGTAGTCTTTGAGAAATGATTATTTGTTCCCTGGTGCTATAATGACAAAGTCCCAATAGGGCTGGTCAATGCTCATTGTGTCGTGCTCTTGCTTGCTTTTTCTTTTTTTTCCCAAAAACAGCTGTAAACCTCTAATGTCCTCTATTACAGAATCCAATTTGTGACCTGCTGTAAGGGGCACCATCTCATTAATCAGTGAAAGCAGAAACAACACGCCAAGCCCATAAAGAATAATGGGTGTGCCTTGCTAACAATTGGAGCTCTCCTGACAAATAAGACACACAGTTTGTTCTCAAGGCCGTTGACAGAAAGCCACCTAATGTAATTAGGCACAGCTGCCTTTACACTGTATTTGAGATGGTGCTGGCTGCACAAAGAGTATTTTCTCTGTATCATCAACACAAATGACGTCAGTACACAGAGTGGTTCTTGACAGGCTTCTTGTCTCCACTGCTCAGGTATTGAGGACAACAGGAAACAGAAGAATTGTTTGACTTAGATGTTCCTGTATTTAGAAGTAAGAACACAGAATAAGCCATACCTGGATCCGGTCAAGAGACAAGTATGCAAAGATAGCAGACCTAGCTGAAGCGTATGTAGTGTATGTACTGGGTTAGGCCGCTGCTCTTCTTGCTTATCCATTTTTGAACTGTCATGCTTTATGTGTCTCAGTGGCTTTCCAAGACCCTTTTTGTCACACCCATTTTTATGCTGTTTTATTTTTAGAACTTCACTGGAACACACTGACTTCACTGATTTATTAGAAATGAAGTTCAGCAAACTCTTCCAAAGGCTGTAAAGTTAAAAATAATCAAGTGAATTGAGTGAAGATTTCCTACCAACTTTTGGCCAGCTACAAAAATACCAGTTCTCTTCAGCTATATCTAGAGGTAGCAGAGAGAGATGGGAGAATTTTTCAAACAAAATTTGGCTCTCCTAATTGTAGGGAGGTTTGTTTGTTTATTTGAGTTTTTTCCATTTATGCATCTTAAGTCTTCACGGCTCTCAGGGAATGCCACAGCTGTAAATGTTATTGACTGCCACGATTATTCAATTTATAATATGTTTTCAATTTTGTAATTTTTCCATTTTTTCTTTCCCTTACTCTATGTCTCTCACTGTTTATTTGTCACACTGTTGCTCACAATCCTTTGAAGGTGTTTCGTATCTATAAGTCGACTAGAAAATGGTCAAGCGATAAAACTTTTGAACCTATTTCTCTGAAGACAGCATTTCACCTCTTTTTTTTTGTGTGATCTGAAGTAGATTGTGAAGCTTCTTTGATATTTCTGTCAATGCGTAGGTCTGCATCATACCTCAGCCACTGCAAGAGGGGCTTTGCCTTCCCTATGTCAGGCTGAGCTGCTGAAGAAAGAGGGTTATGTTTAGATCTTATTTGTTTGAAAGCATAAATGGCATTTTTATTTCTTCCTGCCCTAGTAAATAACCTTAAACCTTCCACAACTCTATCATGGCAAGTTGAAAATCATGTTCTCCCACCCATCTCCTATGTAATATCTCCCCATTTTTTGTGCAATAATTAGAAATACAGTGAGTGGCCCACTTTGAACAACTGAATAACTGGTATTATCTTTTAGCCAAATAAATCACAGGCAATAATTGATAATATTTCTCTGTATCCTTTTGACTTTCTCCTCTATTTCTGCATTATGCCCCAGAGGCATTTCTGTGAGAATGAGGAACTATGTGAGGTTCATGCTTCTTCTCTTCAAATGAGTCCTTGGTAATTACTCAGATGGTTTTGCTGGGATAGTGCAAGATGTCAGCAGTGGACCAAGTGAAGTGCAAGGAAACAAGGAAAGAAAATTTCTGTTTAGATGGGATAAATGAGACTATTTATTGATGCAATGAATGGACAGTGCTCTCAAAGTAGAGGCTTAAGGTGTCATTCACAACTGGTTCACCTTTTTTTCTCTCCATTCATTGTACTTTGCCTTTTCCATTCTCTCTCCAAAATGAGTATGTTCAGTGCTCAAATTGAGAAGTGAGGATAGTCCTACATATTTGACATTATATTCTGTACATACCTGAAGGAGTAGGGCTCTATAAATAATAACCTATGCTGCTATCTCAGCATTTCAGTTCATTTAATGAGACACATGTGACAGCCCCACATGCTACAGAGAATGTCTAGAAGGGTTATCCTCTCGTCAGCTCAGCAAAATTATTTGTGTCTTCCAGCAATATGAGTCTGCTCCAGCCTGGCACTATTTTGAAGACTGTAACCTGGGAAAAGATTGTGTTTCTAATCAAAACACACCTGGAACAATCAGTTCCTTTGAGGTTCTCTTGAGTCACGTTGTGCTGGCACATCAGGCTGCTGACAAAACTTGTTACATCAGATAGCGTCTGATATGACTGAAAAAACCCTTATGCAATGTATGGTAACAGAACTGGATTATGTGTCTTTTTTCTTTTTTTTTTTTCTTTTCCCAAAAGAGAATGTGCTGTTTTTAAGAACTGCGGTGTGCTCGCTTGTCTAGCCTTCATTTACCTGTAAAGCACAGACTCAGGGGTAGTCACACATTCTCAAGGTGCTGGGCTTCTGTTTTGTTTATCCATCCTTTCATTCTGAGCATCTACTCCTGTTTTCCTTTTTTTTTTTTTTTTTCTTTGAAGCTTTTATTAAGTAGAAGTATCAAAGATTTGTGACCAAAAGATAACAAATCCTCTTAGAATGTACGAGACAGCTCTTGCAGGGTATTTGCAGCGTGGGGCTGACAGAGCATCTCTCCAGGATGCATTGCAAACAGAGCACAGGGCTGGGAATTATATTCTCTGAGCTTTTTTTAAAGTTGGGGAAGAACCATGACAGGCATCTAATTCCATATTTTGCACAACACAAGCCAAAGTACCTTTAATATTTTCATATCCAAGAGACTGAATAAAGTTTTTGTTTCATTCCAGATATTCATGCAAATTAAAGACTCCATGTAATGGGGGAACACATCTGTACAATCTGTTGCTAAGTACCTCTTAGCACTTAAAACTGTTGTGCATTTAATTCCCAGCTTAATATCCCCACTGCCAACATCATACATAAAAAGGTGTGGATTTTTTTTTTCATTCTTGTTCTGTACTTTAGACTTCAGTTTTCATAGTAGAAATATTTTTTGTCTGAAGCCACTGAGGGATAGAAATCTATTTTTTTTTTTAGTGGAAACATTGATGCTAGGAATGAAATAATTACAGCAGTTGGAAGCTTTATGAAAAATCCCAATGTCATGAGACTTGCATTAAAGGTGAAAAACATCAAGTCAGCTAAAGCTACTGAAATTTATGTAGCTTCTTTTCCCATGCACTGACAACACCTTGCAGTGTCTTCTTTTGTTAGCTTGAGGAAACACCTGAGGTTCATTCTTCTCCCCCTCTAAGTATTCTTAAAACCAAATGGATCCTTTTTAATCTTCTTACGGATAAACTAGCTAAATCCAGGATCTCTGGTTTCTAGACTTGTCACTTGGCTGGTATTAAGCAATAGTTGCATTCAGAATCATTAAAAGCTCTTGCATGTGTGCATTGGCCCCAGTGGTCCTGGGAAACACAAGAACTGATGCAATCACACCCAAAATTCAGGGACACAGCAACTCTACCTCATTCTGGCTGCCCTCACCTGGCTCAGGTCACTTGGACAGGGCTTCTGGCTTGGCAACACCCTCTTTAAATAGAGTTTAGAGAAACTCTTCACATGATGTAGCAAAATAAAGTACAGCCTATTTTGTGATTCATCTGTTATAGGTGTTAACTACAAGCTCCTGCCCTTCTGAGGGATCTATCATGTCCTATAACTCAAGGACAATTTTAATGACATTCAGCACAGTGCATTTAGTAGTTTCTGTAGTTTTTCATGTAATTCATCAGTCTTTCATGTAATCCATTGTGCTCAGTTGAGTTCATCATACCAGGTGTCCCTCATAACATGCTATTTTTAATTTTTCTTTTTATTGCACAAGATTCTAGTGTCAGTGTTAAAGCATTCCTTCAACATGGGATAACAGTTTGTTATGCTTCAAAATTCTGTTGCTACAGTGAGTAATCATGTAGGCACTTGGCGCCTCAGATCTTTATCCATAAGATGGTAATAATTTTGCTGCTGTGGGATGGGAGGGCACATTATGAGGATAAACCTGTAACTACTGGGAATGTAAAGGGATATTGCAATTAGAGATGCTAGGAAAGATTTTTACTGATAAAAAAGTGGAGAATTCTTCCTGAAGACACAACAATTTGGAGGACTGAGTTCAGATTTTAACAGGACAATGCAAAACAGCTTTGAAAAATGGTTTGGATTTTGTTTCTTTCTGCTGTGCAAAACTGCATACACAGTAAGGAATAAAATGAATGGTTCCTAGTAATAATGTGCACTTCATATCTCTTTAGACACTGAGCTTTTGTGCAGCTGTTTAAGGGGGCAAACACAGCTTTGTCCTGTGGTAAAACTCTGAACAATGCTCAGATTTGTCGAAAGTTTCAAAGAATTTGTTTCCTTAAAAACCTTTTGCATCAGTTAAGTCAATATCTCAAACCACAAGATGAAGTTTATGCAGTTTGTCAGTAAGATTTGTGCTTTGTTTTATGCCAGTGTTGCCAAATTCATGTCACAAGAAGATTCCAAGTTAGCAGTGGCAGACATTAAGAAAAATTGCAGTAAAATACACTGTGCTAGAAAAAAATGAAATAAAATGTTCTGGTTCAGGAGTTGGAATGGAATGCACCACATTTGTCAGTAAATGATATATGAGGTGGTGCTGAAATGTCCCAATTATATTTTATTACTCTTTGGAACACTCTTTGTTTAAAATTCCTAATTTGTGCATAAATGTTTTGTTTCAGAGAGAAAGCTAGAAGATGGGGAATGGTGTGACAGGTTTAATTATATTTAAGAGAATACAGTGGAGATCAAAGCCAAAGAGATAAAAGCTGCAACTACTGTATGGGCTGGAAACTTCCTGTGAATCATAAGCACCCTTAAGTGTAGTGCTTCAGAGGCAGCCATCCTGAATTCAGGACAGAGGTACGGCTGAAATGGAAATTCTCTACAGTGTTTTATGAGCTGTATTGGCTGCTCTTAGTGAGTCCTGTATTTAGGTAGGCACCAAAATGTCTGGGAACATTCACGAGAAAACAGTAAACCAAACAGTGCCACCTAAGTCAGTGGCTCCAAAATAACCCCCCAGGGGCAGTATTGCTGTGAGCTGTTTGCAGGGATAGCATTTGACTGTGGGCCAAGAAAAATCTTGTGTCAACAGATGTAATCAGAGCCCCTACGGCAGTAACGACAGTTTCCATTAGCCATTAGGAATTTGGAAGGAATGGCCTTCCCCCACCTCTACCTTTTTATTGGTGCTACATGATCTATTACTAAACCAAAGGTATCAAACTGCTACATCCCCTTTCTGAAAGGCAATACTTAATAAAAGATATGTAAGCCAAGACAGGGTCCTGCTAATATATTAAGCAAAGATGCATCTCCACAGTTTTTGCTTCTGTTGTTTTACTCTAAATCCACTAATCCTATATACTCTGCTCTCCTCAAAGTGTTGCTGCTGTACTCCCCCTCCTCAGAAGGAAAACACACATGGATCCCCACACTTCTCCCTGGGAAGTTTCTCCCCACTCTGTTCCTCCAGCCTTTGCACCCTGATCCTTCAGATCCAGTGTGCCTCCAACTCAAATTTCTTAAATGAAATTCCTTCCCTTCTTGTAGATGGGCATGGCAAGATGTCTTTTGCTTCTGCTACAAAAGAAAAAAGGCATCAGGCTGCCTTGGACTTGGTGCATTTGATTGAATGGAAAGAGTAAGCCTTTTTCTAAGAGGGTAGAAGTCAGGTACCCAGTGTTGTGTTTTGGGGAGGTAGAATCTGTTGTTGGTGCATGTGGATGAGTAAAGCTGCTGTTAGAAACAAACTGGTATTCAACATTACCAAAGGACTATTGGAAGTAACTCACCTCTGAGCTGCTGTCCAGGGTATTTCTCCTCTCCTCTGCTATTTTTTAGGCATGGGGTACTTCAGTTGACTTCTCTGCACATCTGAAAAGCCTAGTCAAGAGGATGAAGTAGAAATGCTCATAATCACCTTAGTTCAGTCCCAAGCTTATAAAAGTCGTCACACCAGGAAGCATGGCTGTATGTATTCTACTTTTTTCTGTTCCTGCTGCTGTTTATAAATATATGTGTAGAGGAAGATGATTATAGGGACGAAATACCTTTCCTATGAGGAAAGCTTGAGAGAGTTGAGGTTGTTCAGACTGGAGAAGAGAAATCTGTGACCTTATTACAGCCTTTCTGTACCTAAAGTGGGCCTACAAGAAAGCTGGAGAGAGGCTCCTTACATGAGTGTGCAGTGATAGAACAAGGAGGAATGGCTTTAAACCAAAAGATGGCAGGTTTAGATCAGATATTAAGAAGAAACTCCTTAATGTGTACAAGTGAGATTCTGGAAAATGTTGCCCAGAAAAGTTTTAGATACTCCAACTCTGGAAGTGTTCAAGGCCTGATTGGATGAGACCCTGAGCAGCATGGTCCACTGGAAGGTGTCCCTGCCCATGGCAGCAGGGCCTTGGAACCAGATGACCTTTTTTAGTTCCCTTCCAATCCAAACCATTCTGTGATTCTATGAGAATGTAAACATGCATGTCTGGTAAGTGCTGTCATCTGTCCATGCAGTCGCTTGGAATCTATATACTAAGACTGAATTTTTTTTCCCACACACCAGTACTCAACGGGAGTAATGATATTGCTGCAGAGGATGTTCTTAGCTTTCTGGGCACTGGAGGCTTGTAAACTACAATTTAAAACATTCTGGATGCTTCTTGGAATTATTTGGATACATGTGCCATGAGAAGAGTGTGTCAGAGACACATGGATCAGTCCAGTGTGTACAGGTACACCAGATCACATAAACTGCCACGTCAAGGCTAATGCTCATAGAGCTATTGATCTGCTATTACAGGTTGGACCAGCTCATCTTAGAGTGTAAGGATACTGTGTAGCCTTGAAGCAAACACATTCATAGTGGTGCCAGTGGAGCCTGTGTCAGAATCTACCTCTTGTTTGCTCATGTAGCAATAAGCCAACTTCAACACAAAGTGGCCAGGTGTCCTGGGTTGCAGTGTAGGATGTACACAAAGTATTTATTCTATCACCATCTTCATGAACTGTTGAAACCAGGTGGGCTAGTGTTTTCCCAAGCCCCCTGCCTCTTCTGCTAATGGCCTTTGCGGTATCTTCTGCTAATGACCTTTGGGGTGTCTTCTGCTAATGGCCCATTAACGCCTGGCCCATGAGTCACAGGTAACTCCCTCCAGGGGTTATCTCTGTTTAATGGGCCATCAAGGACCCACTTCACACTTCTCATGCTATTGTGAGATGCTCTGCCCACGCTGAGGAGCCAAGCATTCTCACCTGGATATAAGCTGGTATGTGATACAGTGCAAGAGCACTTATCCACTGGATTCCCAGAGGAGCAGGGCTACCAGACCTTTCTACAGGATCATTGCTTCACAAAGAGCACCTCACCCCTACTGCTTCCACCATCCTGCTCAGGTTGTATTCTGACTCTGTCAGTGATCCTTTGTGTTATTTCATTTATTTTATTTTACTTTTACCTTTTTACCTTTCTTCTTATTAAATTATATCTCTGACTTGGAGCCTCTCATTCATTTTGCTTTCAAACCACAACACCAGGGAAAACCTCACATAGAATAGAGGACCGTAGATGTTAAAATCTGCACTCTTTTCACGTAAGAGAGAATGATTTATTACATATAAATTTTGGTTAAGGTTTGCCCAACTCTCTGCAAAATTTGGTGCCTGTCCAGAGTGTTCTATGCTGCTTCTCAGAGGCCTCTTTTTACTATTCCTGTTTATGCCCAGGGGGACTATCTAATCATTTGAACATTGATAAGTGCACAGGAGAAAAAGGATCAATCTTTGTGATATTTTTAGTAGTACTTATTTGCAGCAGTCATCCTGGAGAGAGGTTGTTATATGGCATATCAATACCACTGGTTGTGAAGAATGTGAAGGTGCATGAAAATGAAAGCTCTAGGAATTTTATGAAGTAGAACTGATAGGGATCACTTCCAGTATCAGACAAGAACATTTTTCACTTGTGTTCTTGGAAAACATTGAAAAGAACTTCAGAAGCATGTAGCACTTCTTATATAGCTTTTCCAGACACCACTAGATAAAAAGTTGTGTGCACAAACTTTGAGTGGCAAAATATATACTGCAATCATTTAATAGATAAAAGGGGGGTGTGTGTAAACAAACACAACATATCAAATCACCTTGTTTCCACAAGGAGGCTGTCCAGGTTTTTGTTAGAGGATTTTTTTTTGTATCTCTTGTATCTAATCAACTAAAAAAAAGAAGGGAATCTTATGAATATGAATAGGATAGGGCAGACTTCATACACACACATAATG
The DNA here is from genome assembly GCA_013397095.1 of Sterrhoptilus dennistouni. Lineage (NCBI taxonomy): Eukaryota > Metazoa > Chordata > Aves > Passeriformes > Zosteropidae > Sterrhoptilus > Sterrhoptilus dennistouni. Next base: position 1,145,349 of record VWZU01019343.1, on the reverse strand, counting down.
TACTTTCCTGAGTACATCTAGATGATACACATGGAGCAACTTCTGCAGCTCCAAATTTACATAGCAATGTTCCTAAAGCCATTAGACACGGCTTACAACTTCAAACCAACATTTTAGCATCTCTGAAGCACAAACAGTTTTTCTTAAAGCTGTGTGAAAACCCGCATTTTCACAGTCCCTTTGGGTTTAACCTTCTGGAATCAACACAAGATTTTTTTCCCTGCCTCTCCACTCACTGACAGCATGAAGAAGGCTAAGGCTTTGGCTTTGTGTAAAATTTAGGAAAGACTTATCCCTTTTTTCCAGAGGGTGTCAGAGGAGATAAAATGATATTTCCAAGTTCTTTTCAATGACAAAAGTGCCCTTTCTCAAGTATCTTACTGGCCAAAGGGTGGGGGATAAGAGAAAGCCTGGAGTGTGGGGCTTCAGAGTAAGTGCCAGCAGAATGCTCCACGGGACTGCCTTTCCTCAGCATTTGTCATTCCCAAGTCCAGTGGGGCATACAGTCCAGTATTAAATCTAAACCTCCTTAAGACTGCCCAGCTGTTTTGCAGGCACAGCCTCAAAGACTTAAAAGTCATGGTGTACAATGGGGGTTTTAGAGCAAAACCAAGATCCAAGCATTTGGTGGCTTGAATGCATGGATATGCTACAGGAGATTTCTAAGGAGGAACATATGCTGCAGAAAACTCTCCTGAATACAAGTAAATACGAATTAAAACTGTGCATCATTGGGTACTTTTCCACCTTTATTATAAGACATCCATAAATTATATTTCCCAAAAACAAAGGGAGCACATGGATTTATTATCTTCTCATGAAGGCAAGAACATCTGAAAAAATGTGTCACAGCCACAGTCCATTTACTGACAATGCTAAAATTTCTAGGAAACCTTTTTCTTCCACTCTATCCTTACAATTTATATAATGGAGCACTTTTCCTAATTGTTTAAAATCCATACGCCATAGGAGCTGAACAAATGAATGTCTAGAAGTGTTCAAAATACTTTTTTTTTTTCCATAAAACAAAGCTGTAAAAAAAGAGATGTTATATATTTAGGAAAATGGTTTTAATTCAATGGAATTTCTCACACAGAAATTGTTTCAACAAAAGGTTTCCAGCCAGGAAAGGAGTAGGTGAATACATAAATTAGAAAAAGGGCAAGTCCTCTAATTAACCAGTGGAATTTCAGTAAAAGCAACAAAACTTCTGTTTAAATAATGCTGTCAGAACAAAAGATCATTAACTATAAACCACAGTATCCTTTTATTTGCAAAGTCTTCTTTTAGGGGAAAGGGATGGGAGGGGTGTGTGGGCATGTGAAGGAAATGCAATACCATCTCTAGGATGAAATAAAAAAACATATAGTTTTCAAATGTGAAAAATAAAAGCATAATTTTCAGAAGGCAATTAAATGCTAGAACAGGACCAGACCTCCATCTTTAGGCAGATTGGGAGGTGCAGTTAGAGCGATGTTGTGCGTTGTTAGCAAGACAGTGTAACGTAATATCATGCAGAGATACCACGGATTTTATTACTGGTGGTGAATGGCACTACATCCAGTGGGTGGTTTGTCACTAATAAGGTTCCCCAAGGCTCGGTACTGGGGCCAGTCCTGCTTGATATCTTTTTTGATCTGGATGAGGGGATCAAGTGCAGCCTCAGTAAATTTGCAGATGACACCAGGCTGGGTGGGAATGCCAATCTTCCAGAGGGTAGGAAGGCTCTGCAGGGGATCTGGACAGGCTGGATCCATGGGCTGAGACAACGGAATGAAGTTCAACAAGGCCAAGTGCCGAGTCCTGCCCTTGGGTCACAGCCAGTGACAGTGCCACAGGCAGGGGACAGAGTGACAGGACAATGCCCAGTGGAAAAGGACCTGGGGGTGCTGGTGACAGTGGCTGAACATGAGCCAGTGTGTGCCCAGGGGGCCAAGAAGGCCAAGGGCTTCCTGGCCTGTATCAGCAATGGTGTGGCCAGCAGGAGCAGGGCAGTGATTGTCCCCCTGTGCTCAGCATTGGTGAGGTCACATCTCAAGACCTGTGTCCAGTTCTTGGCCCCTCACTGCAAGAACAACACTGAGATGCTGGGGAGTGTCCAGAGAAGGCAGCAGAGCTGGGGAAGGCTCTAGAGGGAACTCCTATGAGGAATGGCTGAGAGAGTTAGGGATGTTTATGCCTGGAGTCTTTATCCCTATATACAACTCCCTGCCGGGATGTTCTAGTAAGGTGTGGGTCAATCTCTTCTCTCAAGCAAGTAGTGACAGGATGAGAGGAAATTGCCTCAACCTGCCTGCACCAGGGGAGGTTCAGGTTGGGTGTCAGGAAGAATTTGTTCACTGAAAGGATTGTCAGCATTGGAACAGGCTGCTCAGGGAAGTGATGGAGTCATGATCTCTGGAACTGTTCAAGAAAAAACTGGATGTGGCACTTAGTGCCATGGTCTAGTTAACATGGTGGTTCTCAATCGAAGATTGGACTTGATGTTCTTGGGGGTATTTTCCAACCTTAATGATTCTAGGATTATTAATAATAGCTAATTTATATTATGAATTAACTCACTAGTACATTTTAACCAGTACATATAGTACTTACTGTAGTGGGGCAACCTCTCCATGGCTCTTTGCTTATCATGGCTTTCCTTCCCTTTGTTGTGCAGAGATACCCATTGTGTAGACAAAAGTACAATTAATTCTCTGGTGGTTAATAGGTTTGTAAGCGTTAATGCAGTCCTCTTCTAAGTAAATTCCCCATCCCATCATGGATCATGAATCTTAATTTTTTTTTTAATTGGGAATAATCAATTCCGATACTGGCAGTGTGCAAGCACTGAGGGATGCCAGTTTGTGTTGATAGCTGGATGGCCTGCTCTACTTTATCCTACACCATGGAGTTTTGGAGTATTACCAAAAAGGTAACAGGTTTTGGAGTATTACCAAACAGCCACACACAGGTTCACCCAGGGATAACATTCATCAGCTAATAAACAGTGTAAATGATAAATATGCTGCTTGATGGCTTTCTAGTAACAAAATTAATGATACTTTAAGTGAGAAAAAACCAACAAAACTAGCACGAAGTGCAAAGCAAGAAAGTACTTCTCCCAGGAAAATACACTTTATCTTGTGCACTCTGCTGGATCTTAGAGAAAATACAAAGCATTTCTGGTAAATCCTGACAAGCTTACTTAGGTTTCAGAAGGCCTTTCTCTGATAAAGATGCCAATATCCTAATATGGGTAATGCAGAGAAGAAAAAGAGTCTTTGCTCTACCTAAGGACCTGAGGTCTTTCAGATACAAAATCTTTGTAGAATTCACTGAAAAAATAAAGTCTGGCAGCAAGTAGATTGTTTGTAGCTTTTTCAGAGTCATTGGGGCCCTTTGAGTAGATGCTTAGAGCATCTGAGCAGCTTTAGGAATGTGTATTACTTAAGACAGAGGGTAGCCACTGCAGGCTAATGAATAATATTAATTCTCTTTTAAAAGACAGGGGGTTTTAACATGTCTTTTTATCCAATTCTTTGGCCATACATTTAGAACTGCTGCTGGGCTAGGAATGCCACATTAGTGACCATGTGAGGTAGATGGCGACTGTGAGGACAGGGTATGTTCAGGGCATTGGAACACTAGGCTGCATCCTGAGAACACTCAGTTAAGTTGAACATCTGTCTTGTGGAGCTAGAAAATTTCTGAGTCTCCATGATTGGGGTATCCCGATTTTAATGAAATAACATAAATGTAATTTGTATGATTATGGGAAACCATTATCATTGTAAAAAAACAGAACAGATTTGTTTGTGAGTGTCAGAATTTTCTTTTTTTTCTTTAGAAATTCATTCTTTGGCAGTCCTAACATTCACCATGGTTTAATTTTTAAGGCACTACTTTCTATAGTTCTCCTGCTGTCACTGTAACAATGCAAAGTAGTGATTAAATAGATATCTCCTGCTGGCTAAGACTCCTCTGTGATATGTTCTAGGATTGAATGCCATTCTATTTTTAAATGTTGGGCAATTACATAGCAATAAATTAAATCTGAGAAATGCAGTAATGTTAAAATGAAAAAAACACTGGTTTTTTAATTGCATTAGAATAGCTAAAGCAAAAGACGATTTTTGCACTCTGTAGCAAACAATTAATGGTATTTATTATGAGATAAAAACACACAGATTTTGAATTAGATTATGGTTATCTACACTTGGCTATCTGTAGTGGACACAAAAGGACATCTCTGTGATATTATTCATAATTCTAGAAGTTTCCTTGAAAAATGTTTTGTTTCTTTAGCTAAATTTAAAGCAATGATGTTGGAAGAGTGAATCAGTACTTGAATAAAAATGTCTTTAGGAATAGTTGATACACCCACTTATCTCATTAGCACTCAAATAAGAGTTCCAGAGGAGGCACTGGAGCTGTAGTAAGAACAAAAATTATTATTTATAAGAATGTGTCACAATCCTTAAGAGTGCTGAAAATTCAGAAAACTTCTAGACATGCATGACCTAGAAGTATCAGCCATGTTATAAATGTATATAAGTTTTGGATAATAGGACAGGTGATTGAATAACGAGGCAGCCATAAGAGGTAAAACACATTCAGGGAGCTCTTTACTTCTCCTAGTGCTGCTGATGTGGCATCTTACCACTGACAAAAACTGTTAGGCTTCTTATTTCATGTCCCAGCATTGTGGGAATGAGAAAACGTATCTGCGTGCATGCACACAGAAAAATATATAAATATATAAAAAAGAATTAACTGCCTGGAAGAAAATGATGATAGCATTAGAGATTTTTACTCACACAGTGATTACCCAAGTAATCAGAGGGTTCAGTAGCAATACTGAAATTTCTTTCAGCTCATCATTAACCCTTCTCATTTGACATTCCCAGCAATTAACCCTTGTGCCCTGAGACAAAGCATCACAGTGGGTGATAGAGACACCACTGCCAGCCCTGAAGCTGCTTGTGCCAAGGACTTTGGCAGTGGTGTGCCCTAGTCTGAACATTGTGGCAGTCAGGGCTTGGGATCTTGGCTCTGTCGTTAACTTTCAGCACTGCTGCCTGTGCTGGCCTCCCCTTTCCCCCCATGTCTACCTTGCCCACTTAGGCAGTGATTTGCTCATGGGCATGCTCATGTTGCTGTGTTGGCGACTGTTCTCTGGGCTCTCCTACCTCACCCTCCTCCTTCCTTGTCAGGGCCTGCAGCTGGTAATGAAACATGAAGAGAGAACTCATGACACCTTTTTCTGAGCTCAACTTTCATTTTCTGAATTATTTAGATTTAGTTATGCATCCATAAATAGGGTGAAATCTACAATTCAATGCAATAAAGAAGAAGATATGTGAATTTTTCACTGATGCCTGAAGCTCTGTTGTTCCTTGCTCCTTTGGCTGGGCAGGTGACACCTTCCATCTAGTGCTGGTGAAGGTGTCTTACCTGTATGGCACTTACCTGTATGGGTTGCTAGGGTGAGGCTTATTATTCATTACTTCAGGGAAAGCATCTGCTCTTTAGTTATACAGCTTGGGAAAAGCAAGCATTTAAAGGAACTTCAGCCAAATATTTGTGAAGGAAGACATGTACTCTAAGCTCTACTCAAGTACAATTTGAGCATTGTGATGAGGTCTAGGGACAACAAGGCAAGTTTTCTCTGCTGTCACAACAGCAACTTGAGCACTGTCAGAGCCAGAAGCAGGTGTTCAGCCTTCTCTGTTTACTGATGTACGTGGCAGAGTCTCATTCAGTCCTGCAAAATGCCTGCTGCAGGGCTTCCAAAGAAAGTACTGGCTAGGAGAATGAGTGTTTTGCCTTCCTGAGAGCCTTACTGTGCTTTATCAGATGATAGTTAGATTTTATATTGTTTTTAATTAATTTTATAAAAATTTACTGGCTCAAGGGCTGGCAAATAAGAGGATTATGGAAAATGGGAAAATAATTGCTTGTTTCACCTGATTGCCATGAAAGTAAATAAACTGGAAGTATACTATGAAGCACCTGGAATACAGACTCGGGGTTTTCAGCTTGAGCCCATCAACACCAAGAGCATGTGAAGGATCAAAACTTGCTCTGGGGCAGCAGTGCTGATAAAAATTACCTCATTTTAGTAAAGAACACGACTAATAAAAGTGATTCACAGTTACTGTGTTGTTTTGTTAGTGCACTTTCTATCCAACTAACAATTCTTCATTTATTTTCTGCTTTCAATTACTTTGTTAACTTGTGCTTTCCTTTTCTTTTTATTTTTTTTTAATAGATACTCCTGTGTTTGTACTGTTTTAAGGTGTTCCACTGCTCAAAAGCTTACATTATTCCTCATAAAGCTCTTTAAACATAGTGCTCTTTCCTGTTTGATTTTAGAAGGGTCGAATGTCAGTTTAGCTTTTCCTCAGTTTCATAAATGCATCCCATTTTATTGAAGGTTCCTGGCAACTAAGAGAAAGCCAAGCCAAAGTCATTGGTGAATGTTACATTCCTCAGATACAGATTTTTCTTGTTTGTTTCACTGTGACAAATTCGCCATTCTAAGCCAATGCTGTCTACCTTCATGCACATAGATAAGATTAAAACAAAGTAAAGTAATGTAGGAGGAAGCAAAAAAGTTTTCATGATCATATAAAAATAAGCAACATTTACAAATTTTAGCACTGCTGACCAGAAGCATTTTGGTTTTGTGCAGTTTTTTGTACTGTGGGGAAAACTGCCTACATATAACTGCTCCAGGATTAAGCCTACCTAAAACATTCACATGTTGGTAAAGGTGTTAAAGGAATCAAGAACCAAAAAGATATTGCTTCTCTTATAGTTTTAATGTTTTTACTGACTTTGAATTTAGTTGTCTTTCAGGACATCTGAAATCCTTAATGAGCATGTCTTTGCCATTATTTATATTCTCAGCAAAATGACATAAATGTATAGATGGATAAGTAACCATCCATGACAATCTAGAACATATTTCTGATACTTAAGCTGACTATCACTAAACAACATGAGAGGAGGCAGGGCAATAATTCATAACAGTAGCAAACTGCATCTTGAAGAGGTTCAGGGTCTTTGGTTAGAAACAGAACACACACTTTTCTCCAGTATGTCATCTGAACCTGTCATGTGCTGGAGGTGAAGGAACAAAGTGCTTGTTCTTTGTTGGATGGGATTTATTTGCCTTTTGCTGAGTGGTTTGATGATAGCTAATAATTTGCAGATATGTGAGATCTAGGTTTTAGGAGTGACACCTTTTTTTTCTGGAGCAGCTTCTGGTAAAGAGAGATGAAAGCTAAGGCATCTAACTGGTATTAACATGATTCTTGGTGTATTTATGCATGTGTATTTACTTTTGGCAGGAGGAACATGAGTTCAACTACCAAATCATTGAGTTTCTATTTTGAAATGGTTTCCTTTACTGTATTTTGTTATATTTTCATTGTTATTTTTGTGCCTTTTTGTGAAGAAGTAGGACAAGCATAAGGAGATACAGGCTAACTTGTTATCGATTACATTTTCAAATTAGACTTGGGATACCTGAAAGTTTGAGGACGTTTGCTGATATAGGAATATAGCTAAACTGCACCACCAAAAGCTCACAGAAAAAAGCTGCTCTTTACCATAAGCCCCATCCTTCAGATTTGCATCCTTGGGATATCTTTTAAGCTTTTGGAGGATTATCTGACCTGAGGGTTGTAATGAGCTGATAAATAGGAGTCATAAATATTTTCCCAGCCTTGCACTGACTTGCTGTGTGACCTTGAGCAAGTGGCTTGGGCAAACATTTCAGGAGTTTTCTCTGATTTCGAGTTCTTTCTTTGCTTTATCTAGATAATCTTCTTTTCAGGTCTAAGTTACCAAAGGAAAGGACAAGGTAACTATTGGTGTTTAACACCATGATCAGCCAAAATGCTGGCCAGCATTATTGAAAAAATGGTGCATTAAACTCTGCTTCAGTTATGCCATCTCTAAAAGGGGGAAAGTAATGTGGATAGTAAACTGTTTAGAAAAGGAATAATCTTTTAAATTATCTTAAAATAAATTATTTTATTTTAAGGATTCTGACTGCTGTGCATAACTCAGGGAATCTTCACATTCTCATGAATGAAAAATCTATCTTCTATTTTGCCTCCTACGAAAGGGAAAACTGGCATGCTCAAGTATGCCTTAAAGGCAGTGCTGCCTCTGGGATCTCACATTAACATAATGATAAATGTGCTGTGGATTCCTTGAAAATGCCGTGTGCCAACGTGTCAGGATATGTTTTCCCTGCACACCTCTTGATTAGCATCTTATTTACATATTGGCAGGAAAGGGATTCTGAGAAAGACCTACAAAACAGAGTATGTGTTAGTATGTTCTTCTCTAAGGCCAGGCTATTAGTTCCAAAAGCAGTTCTCTGGTGGCATGTCCTTCAGAGCTAGTGGGCAACACATTTTGAAGTACTGAGCCCATGTGCATTTCAGCAAGGAGGAGCAGTGCTGATGCCCTTTCCCATCTTATACTAGTGTTGGATTTACTGTACAATCCAGACTCAATACATACCTTGGACAAAACTAGTTTACCACATTCTCTGGTATGTTACAGGACAAAATATCTAACTTTAGTGGAATTTTCTTCAGTTTCATCCATTCAAGTAGTATGAAAATGTGGGAAAAAATAGTGAAAGCATTTAACATCACTATCAATATATTCCTCATTGCTTTTGCTTATGTCTAGGTATATTGATTATTCTTTGCTTTGGTTTTGTTTGCTTGTTTGTTTTATAATAATTTTCTGCTTTTCCAGTATCTCAAATTATTCAGAAGTTTCACGTTTTCAATACCTATTTGAGCAGGGGTAAGCATGAGAGAATATGTTTGCAGTTAAAAAGCCACTGAAATGACACTTGCTATTCCTTCTATATAAATTAAAAATACTGTTGACATTGTAATTTATACTTGTGCAGTGCTTGGAAATCCTTGTTATTAGAAAAAGCTTCAGGCTAGTGACTGTATGGATCTATCACTCTAACTATTGAACTGAGTAAAAATAAATTTCAAGATACAACTTACAAATAATATGAACAGGTAGGAACTTGCAAAGAATGCATGGCCAAAATTATTAAGGAAATCACATCACTTGAACAGACTAAACAATTTTGCAGCATTGTAGAAAGTTAAGTGTATATTTTCACATCTGAGAATAGACGTGAAAAAAATAATGAAGTAGCCATTGGTAAAGTAAATGCCATGTTCAGGAAGATGCTGCTTATTTAAGATATACTTTTTCAAAACCATTGAAACCACCTGAGACGTGAAGTGATCAGAGTAGATGAGCTAATTAGACATTTAAAGAAGCAAAACCCCTCTTGTCTTAGAGATGCTTTTATGATTTAAGGACAAAAAAACTCTCAAACCCTTCTCTGAAGCAGACATAGCCTGGATGCCATGCCTGGAGACACCAGATTGGAAAAGAATATGAAAGGAGGGAGGGTGTTATGAGTCACCATCTTCTGGAGAGGGCATAGCAGAGTTTGAAGAGGAAAATTAGATAATCCAATTTGTTCTTTCTGAGTTTTATATGAAAATCAGAAAAAAAAGTGGGGTGAGCAGCACAAACTAAAATTGCAGTTTAGAGGAAAGAACTCAGAAAGGAGATAGAGGTTTCTGAACCATTAGAATAGAGTTAGGAGATTAATTCATGCTTTCATTTACTTTTACAAATGGCTCTGAGCAAAAAATTGGTTCAGGCTATGATAAATATTATTTTGAATGTTACAATACACTAATATCCCCTCAAGCAATGAATGTAAATACAGTTGTTGATATTAAATGTCTGGAGGTTATATTATTTTAATCACCTCCAGAGAGGACTATCTCCGGGAAGTTCTGCTCTGATGTTGAATGTTACTGGCTCCTACTGGCAACTCTGAATTCTGAAACTAGAATAGTTCAGCTCAGAAAATCTGGAGAGCTGCCAGATCCAGCTGAACTCAGTGGATCAAATTCTGCTGGTTTTATACATGAGGAGCTGTGTTGACTTCATTAGGGTCTCATGCGTATAACACAATACTTTCTTACAATATGATTGTATCAGGAAACTGGGATTCAGCTGTAGCTTATTTATTATTGCATTAGATATCAGCTTGCCTGCATCATACCTGTCAATAACACCTCGAAATAGAGAAAAAAAAAGTAATAACACCTGGAAAGAATATAATTTTGGAAGACAGATGATGACTTTGGAAAAGAAATAGATTAAACAGACAAAAGAGTGAAAAATTGATAAAAATGTCAAAGCAATGTGCCAGGGCCACACTGTGTGGCCTTACCTTGCTGCAGCCCTCTCACTGATGGCTTAACAGCACACTGAGGAATTTAAAATGCAGTAATAGCTGAAACAGGGTCATTACAGACAGCAGGTGGGATTTTTCAAACACAAGTTGAGCACTCTCTCAAGTTCTTGATATTTTAGCTTTGGTTTTCAATAGGTGCACAGGTGGGCCAACACTGGTATTTCAGACCTGAAGCTGGTGTGTCTGCTTCTAGCCACAGAGAACTGGCTTTCTACCTCGTGTTGTGCTTCTGTAGTTTCTGCTCAAGCTTGCTCTAGACAGCCAGTCTACATAGAGGCACTCTCATTTTGCACCATTAACAGGGCTGAGAACTCAACTTCAAGGAGTTCTTGCGAGAGCTGTTTTAAATTGATTACTGTGCTGTTCAGAGGCTCTGGTTACACAGCGCTCATTAGTGACAACTAAGGCACTGAATAAAGCAGACCTGTCAGACTTCCTGCCTTCAGAAAGACAGATAAATTAGTCTGGGCAGAGTGCCATGCTAGTCTGGTTCTATTACTCCCAGTAGCTGAACTAGCTCCGACAGCTAGCTCGGGTATCCCTTCAGGAGAGGAGAGCACACTGTCCGGACGTCTCCTGTGCAGACAAACAGTTTATAACACTTTGAATTGACTTTGCCTGCTCTGCTTCAGTTAAAACATTCTGGCAACTCAAAACAAAAGGCTAAAAGTAACAAGTTTTGCTTTTTTTTGGTGGCTGTGCTGTACAGGAGACCTACTGCAGTGCAAATGGTGGGTGGCCTTTAACCTTTCCAGCTGGCTCTGCTATTACTCAGTCAGATTCCTTCAGAGGTGCACTCATTTGTCTTCTGGCCCTGGGGGCTGGTGCAAGCACAGTGTTGTCTCAGGGGAGCTCAGGCTGGGGCTCTGGACCTAGTCCTTGTCAGCTAATGCAGAGTCTGACATTGAGGGAAGAGTAAAAAGGACAGAGTTTTTTTGCTGCTCTCTCTGTGCCAAGTTACAGCTGGACCCAGAGAGGGGCCATCAAGTTGAGTTGATGTAAAAGCTGTAGGATGCCTTTGCTCATCTTTTCAATGATGGTGTATCTCCAAAAATGTTATAAAAGTGTTAGCAACAGGTTAGCAATAGATTTCTAAGGGGTTTGGATTAGCAAAAGTTTGGATCAAGGCAGACAAATCACAGCTACTTTATACAGGGTGGAAGATCCCCAAAGGAGGGAGCTGTTTCCTTCACAGGACTCTGGCCTTGAAAGCTTATGTTCTATTGAGTGGTAGGAGAATTTGAAAAATTGTTTCCCATTTCCTACAGAAATGTTTGTCCTGTGCATGTTTGGGCTAGGTAAGGCCAAGCTTCATCAGTTGGCATTTTCTGATGATACCTGACATATTTGGACATACCTCAGCAATAGGAAGCACGACAGAACATCATCCAACAACCTTTTGCCCTTGATGTACGTGTGCAATGCTCAATGTACTGGCGAGATAAATGAAGAAATGCAGGTAAAACTGACATTAGCCTTTGGTAACTTTCTGGATCACTGGTCAACATGGCCCTTGCCGAACCATGTCTGGTCTGGCTGAAACATTTGGTCTTGTGGATAAACAGTGAAATCTAGGGGCTTCTGGTAAACTTTGATTTAACAGAATAAACTCAAATTCTGTCTAATTTAAATATCCTGGTATTTCAGCTTTCAGACACAGCTGGTGAATTTTAGAAAGCTGGGCAATTTTACCCAGCAGTCTTTGACCGAGATTCACATTGCTGCTGTGTGTGGATGGGCAGGAAGGGTGTTAGAGAACACAGCAGGGTTACTGCAACCTCTCATAACAATATACATCCAGGAAGGACTCAAAAATCAACTCTCAGCTAAAGTGGACTCTTTGTAGCATTCCTAATGACTCACTGGAGACTTGCGAGACTCTTACCAAATGCTGTTAAATAAAATTTTCCACTTCAGCATCTTATTCAACCAGAGGGAATTTAGTCTGCAGTATAACTGAAAATATTCTTGTTCAGAAAATAGACATCATTGATTACCCTGCATTTGTGAAGGCATTGCTCTTGACACTGCCCATTGGTCTGCAGTTTGAATAATCCTTCATGATTGCTACTGAATAACTCAGTGTTGCAAAAGCAGCAAGCAAGGAATGCTTTATTATTATAACCATTTTGTTAGATGCAGTTATTGCCACAAAGGATGGGTAGAAGCATCTAAGATTTCCTGTTAAAATGATTCCAGGTTCATCAATCTAGAATTTGGGGTTAACTAATTAGCATGTAAGGTACTCTTAATAAGCAGTGCATTCCCATTTATAAGTAATGAGTATAAAGAAAGAGAAAAACCTTAGTGGAGGAGAAAAAATTCACAAGGACAGCTTGTAAAAGCACTTGACAATACATCTGTGAAAGGAAAAAAGCAACCTTCAGTTTCAGGACAAGATAATGAGTTATGTTTGCTCATCACACTCCAGTGCAAATGTCCAATAACCTAATGCTCCATCACCTCTGATCCTTCCCTCCTTCCAGAGAATCCTGCCATGTTTCAGTGGACAGCATGATTCCAAAATGAAGGCATCCTTCCAGCACCTGGTCCTAATCTGTTCACTCATCCTGCTGTAGGTATTTCAGATAGTAGAGTCTCATCATATTTTACTCTGCTTATCTTCCATGATGAAAGGTTATCTGCAATAGCTTTTTTCTGGGAAATGCTTTGTCAGCATCACCTCACAGTGAAGATCCCAACAGAGTATTCCTGTTATTTGTATTGCCATAGTTCTTTCAAGCTCCAGAAAGGGTCTGACACCATGCTGCATTTGGTACTTCCCAAAACTTACCTGAGAATTTCGATCATTACAGAATAAGTATCCTTTCCCTGTCATTTCATTCATGACAGAGAGGATTTTAAGTTCACGTGTGTTAAGATGCGTCCTTCAAGCATCACTGAGAAATTCTGAATAGAAAGCTACAATCAATTAAGTTTTTTTCTATCACTAAATTCCCCGTGGCCACGAAAATCTGAGTGGCTCCTTCATTTCCATTTATCTGACTGCACATAACTGGTTCATGCAGCTAAAGCAGCTGTGACTATTGCTTGCTCGTTACCTTAGGAAGGGAAAACAACTTCTCACCTTCTCAGAGGCTTAAATTATTATTCATTTTTACAGTCATATCTAGACAATAAGTCAATAAGAGGTCAATAAGACACTCTTGTGTCAATAAGACACTCTTCAGGTCAGCAAGACACTCTTGGCCAAAGCAAAAGGCAAATACTGGTGAAAATGCAATGTCTCATCCTGAAAAACCTATATTCCAGCACGTGTGTCATGCAGATGGAGGGCAGAGAAGGCTGAAGTCAAAGTCATTATACAAGTTATACTAATTTAAAACCTTTTTCTCATTATAAATTCACAGAAAAAGTGTTGAAACTCACCAGCTGTGCTTTAAGCTATTAGACAGGGCCCAAGAATGCATGTGTAAGGTGGCTGGAAATCATGGCTGTCCTCTGCATTTAGAATATTCCTGGAAGACTTTACAGAGAATGCAAGGGCAGATGTAGTAAACAAAGCCTCCTTCAAAATATTCAGAGAGGAATAGTAGTTTTGGAAAGGCTGTATGAAAGGCAGCCTCAGAGTTGCTGTGGCTAGCCTCTGTCCAATGTATCTTTTTCAGTTTTTCTTCAAAGAATGTGTTGTTCTTACAGAGAATATTTTGGCACAAAGACAAAAGTGATCAAGGTGACTCTCCCTGCCAAATGAAAGCTGTTTTTGCTAGAGAGGTGAATGTCTAAGACAGCTACATAGTAAAAACACTACAATTCATTCTTAAGACAGGCACACGTTCAACAACAGGTGGTTTAACAATTGCATGACATTACAGATGTACCTGTTGCTTTTTTTATTATGAATTGGCAGAAGTTGCACTGAACAAGATAGAACAAAGCACAAGATAAGAGATTAAAATGCTGTAACATACAAGAAGCCCATTGCATGATATTTTTATCTGGTGTTACATACTGTGCTGGATGGTGTTGTATGTAATGCTGGATGGTATACAGTGTGCTTAGCTGTTGTTATCAGTCCAATAAATTAAGATAAGGGTTCAGTGCTGGTCTCAAAAATGGTAGGCTAGTCAAGGGCCTTTTAGTTTTCACTGTTCTCTCACAGCAATTGTCATTTTAACTCTTAGTAGCAAAGACTCAGAGGAGCTGCAGCTTTGCCTAAGTGGCAAAAATTGTAAGCTTAGTTATAAATGAAGTGTGGGATTCACTGTCAATACAAGCTGCCCAAAACGTAATGAGAGCATTTAATATTTTATGATTTTTTTCCAATGTTCTACCAGAGACTGAACACTGGAATGAGTCTTAAGTGAGAGAAGCTTACCAGATGAAGAGCATAATGAATGTCTTTCATAAAAATTAATATTTAAGCAGTGTAGTTAGTTGTATTATAATTGTTCCACCTCACTACAATCATGATGTTTCACTATTATTTCCCCTAGTATAATTCTGATCTGAATATTATATACATAAGCCCCACTGAATAGGAATTCATCAGGCATGAAATCATCTCTTAGAAATGCAGCTTTTTGGGATGCCTACTCCAACCTCATTTTGAAGATGTTCCTTCAAGTCCTACCCCATTTCACCAAAAAAATCACATTTACTGAGTGTGGCCATGCAGATCCAAACATACACATGCATACACACTTACTGATAGGCAACAGAAACACTGATAAAAATTTTGGGCAGGCTGGACTGGGGAGTTAAATCAATATGTAAGGCCATCTGGGAGCATTCAGCAGGAAATTCAGTTAGCAAAACTTTAATATGAGTATCAGCTACTTCTCCACTCAGCAAAACTTTTGCAGTAATTTTTTTTTAAATCAGCAGCATATTTATCCTTCTGAAATATTGTATTAATTGTTTTTTGAGGACCATCTTGTTAAAACAGTTTTTGCAGTTAGACATCAAACTCACTCAGTGCTTAAGCCAGGAAGCAACTCTCAAATCTGTGTCTGTGCACAATAGGTGTGAACTCTCCAATGCAGGAGAGGATACCAGTGTGGGACACTTTCTCATTGGTGTGGATGGCCAGATGAGTGGGAATTCAGGAACAGATTATGTCAGAAACTGTTGTTCTGACCACCAGAAGAAATACAGTGGCATAGCACCTTTGGATATTGAGTGTAGCATGAGATTTCACGTTTTGAGTGAATACACTGGACACAAAATCTGCCCAGTGCTGGTCAGCAAGGCAAATTGAGAGCTGTTCTGGTTTAGGACAAATTTGGGAGGCAACTTCTCAATAGGGTGTTTTTGGGAGTAATTTTTGGATTAAGCTGGTGTTCCAGCTTCATTTCATTCACATGAAATAATCTAAGCAAGGTTTTTTTTTGAGGGAAGATAGAGCAAGGTTTTGCTGTTTTGGAGCTAGTTAATTTTGAAACAGTTCTATTGTACCTGATCCACACTTACTAGAAGCATGATGCATAGCCGTGAAATGTCTCTTATTTGTTGCTTAATTTTCAAGATTTCAGTGTAATTCAAAAGATTACAATATTCTCTTGTGTTAGCACATGAATTTTTTGTTTGGTGAATGCAGAAGTAGATGGGGAGACAAACACACAACTGGAACACTTAAATTAACTTAAACGCATCTGAAAATATGTAAGACAATTAAGACAAAAAGAAAAACAAAATCCCCCAAATCTACCAGTTTAAGCTATTATTCTTGAAAAATTGTTACTGCAATGAAATCTCTGCAAACACTAATCCTTGGTAGATGGCATTTTATTTAATTTAATTGATTTTATTTATTGCGGCCAAGTAGATAAAAGATTGAAAATCTTCTATTGTACATGTGTAAATACCTTAAGAATCTCTATTAATATGCACACCAATCAGCTTATTAACAAATTCAGACTAGAGAATCATACTTTGAGATGCTATTCCAGCTATTTGCACAACTAACCACCGCATCTCATGTACCAAAAAGGGGGCAGGATTACTGGCACAGCCATGTACATTTATAACACTCCTACTGTCATGGTTATGTGATGTTTGCTTTTGTTATCACTGAAAAGCAGAGCAGTGCCACTGCTGTGTCAGGGCATCAGAGAAACCAGCAAAATCTGGGTCTCACTAGAGCAATTTCCAGTCTTGCCTCTTAACTGATGTGCTGCCAAGGGTCTTGCTATGTTGACAGTGGTGTTGCCTTGACCAAGGCAGCAACATAAAACCTGTGAGCCCCTACAAGGCAAGAGTAACATTTCATAAAGTTGTCCTTACATGATATTCCTTGGCTTCTCCATAAATTTCATTACTTGCTCCTGCAAAGCATTCAGAGACTTTCTGCTCCCCATGGCCTCAGTGAAGGATAAGACTTTCTCAGCTCTTGGATGGATTATGCTCATGTGGACCCTGCAGTCAGGAAACTGCTTCACTAGCGTATTTAATTGCCCCCAGCCATGGTTTTTACTCTCTGCCATGAATACAGTCCCTTAAATGCACTTGACAGCAGGCACTGTAGAAAGCCTTTTTTATTCCCATGCATTAGAAGTGACTGAGTAACACATGATTGGAAGAATGAAGCATTACCCATGTGTGAACAGTGAGGAGATATACAGCAAAAAGCAAGAGTGAATTTTGGGACAGATTGAAAGAGATGTGTGATGAAGATAAGTAGTGCCAAGAGAGAACAGAGGGAGGAAGTTAAACGACGTGATAGACTCTCCACAAAAAAACCCACTCAATGGAAACTAAAGGAGCTAAAAGATGAGAAAATAGTGACCATCTGCAGCCCTCCAGGGAACACCAAACAGGCAGCTTCAGAGCTCCCTAGAGGCAGGACACCTAGGATGAATGAAGGATAGATGCAGCAATTTTAAAATGAATTAATTAATGATTTATGAAATTGTATTTATGAAGCTGCTGGTAAATCCATTTCATTAGATTCTTGCCTTGTAAAGGCAAACATACTCAATTTTAGTCACAAACCTTCTTGCTCTCCTTTCTTTTATTTTATCTAAAGTAGATGACAGCCTGAAAGTACGTAAAGTAAATAAAATAGGGGGAGCTGTTTCTAGATATAGTAATTACTTACCTGCTAGAGCAGATCAACTTAGAAGTCACTGGATAATAGAAATAAATTCTTGTTGGGTTCAGATTAAACACTTCAAATCTGATTCTTCCACCTGAATTCATACAGGCTGTAATTTTGGACTTGGAACTAACTGCTTTTACATCCCCAAGTCCTTCAGCTCATGTTTCACTGAATAGTTCTTACTGTCTGGTCATATTAACAATAATATTAATAACCAACCTTTTCATCTACAGTATTAAAGTTGTATTTTCATGTCAAATTATCTTATTTTGTTGAAGAATTAAGATTTAAAATTAATTATGTAACATGAGTCTTAATTTTTTATTGTTTCTACAGGTTTTATTTCTATAGGTATTTGGACTTATTATACTGAGTCAAATCCTCAGCAAATGCAAACTTCTATGGGTCCAGGGAAGCTATGAAGTTGAATCCATTTAAACCACTTAAATATCTTTATTTCTGCATTTTAACATTAATGACCTCATTAATGTACATGAGCTGAGAAACACACAAAACACACATGCACAAACACAAGGCTGATGTGCTTTAACAGAATCATGCTCAAGAATTACACACGTGGCTGTACAATGTGGCTGTGGCAGTGAATCCAACCCTGTCCCTGCTTTTATCTGAAATCTCAGGATTTTCTACCACACTCAGGATAACCTACCACACTAGCAACAACAAAGCTTGACAAAGAGCCTAACAAACAAATAATACTTTAAAAAAAACACATGAAGAACCAGCATTATATGAATCCCAAAACAATAAATAATTTTAAGGCACTCTGTGTTTATTTTGGAATCCATATCCATTAGCATTTGGAGATGAGGAACTTAAGTTTCAACAGATGCCCTGAAAAACACGGAAACCAAGGGATTATTTGAATTTGAACCACAGCAACAGGATGTGATTGTACTAAACAGTTATCAGAGTGACTCATTACAAAGTGACCTGCAAGGTACAAATTACCTTAGAGTATTACAAGAGACACAGATATCACAGAACCACTTATCTTGGTGTCATGGATACCTCCCTAGACCACCCTCAACAGCTCGTGACTAAAATGGGGCAGTGTCAGGCAGCATGCCCCTGCACCTGGATGCAAAGTAATTCATAGTCTGTTTTCATGCTGTAGTTAATCCCCTTTGCTCACACATGCATCATTTGTCCTCTGAGTTACGCGGTACACCTGGCCTTGCTAACATCAGAACAGGCCTCCAAGTGCAAGCCTACAATCCAGGTAGTATCTCTCCCTTAATTCCAAAAGCAGTTCCAAGGACTAAAGGCAAAGGATTGCCTTCCTAGGACCCAAGAGACAGGACCAATTCATTTTACTTTTGATGTCTGAAACCAGAACTGACACAAGGGATCTGATACAATTAATATATTATGACTATGTCATACTACTCTGAGTGACATGGCAATATCCACACATAGGTAGAGTGTCTGGAGAAATACTCCTGCAGCATGCTCTGACTATGAAACAGTTTCTGCAGGCTTGGTCATATGATGTATCTTACCATGATTCTTTATGGTCCCATCAAATAGAGAAAGCAGGATCATGTTTATATTGCATCTGTATAACTTTTACCAGCTTTACTAATACTGTGGTAGCATATATTTCCTTTTTTTGCCTGCTGTTACCTAATAATATCAGATTATATAATCATAAGTTCAGAACAACAAACTACTTATAAACTTTTAGAAATTAAATGCAGAGAAGCAGGTACAAAGCCTGGCACTCATTTTATCCCTAATATTTGTTGCCTAGGTTTTCAGAAAACCCAGCTAAAAGGATGCATTTTGACTTACAATTCAAGACCAGACATGATGATGTAAGTTTAAAAATGGAGTCTATTACATTATTGTGAGCACAAACCTGTGTATTACAGCGTGTACAAAACATGCAATCCCTTGGCAGTTTTCCATCACAGACCTTGCTGCCATTTTTTGGAAGCCTGCTGTGTGCATGTTTCAGAGCCCAGGAGACAGCTGTGAACACACGGATCCTCTGTCATCTGTGGAACCACCTGCTGGGCTTTATCCCAACATAAAACACTCTGCAGCACCCTACCACGGAGCATTATCACCGACGTGTGTGCAGCACTTGCCTGACTGCTTGTCACCGTTTCTAGTGCTTTGTTTTTCTTTTCATTTGGGAAAATTCTTGGAGCAGTTCCGGTGGTAGAGAACGAGGTGCAGGAGTGAGAGCATCCCTCCGGAGTGATCCCTGCTGCTTGGTGAATAGACACCTGAAGGCAACATCATTTGGCTATTTCTGACCTGCAGTGGATTGCTGTTTGCAAACCTTTTTATGCTGTTATTCATCTTCTGAGCCATCTGGCCCCTGTTGCAGGATACCTGCAGATGGATTAATAAACCAGTCTAAAAGAGCTGTACATATTAAATATACAGCAGAAGCAGCTGTTGGGTGTCTGTTGTGAACTTTCTACTTTTCCCTACTGTTTCAGCCACTGTAATTTGCAGTTCTAAGCCAGTTCCTTCAAGGAGAGGAACAGGTTTTTTCCTCAAGTACCCAAAAACCAAAAACCTGTCATTGAAGAGTAAGTTATAATCAGCATAAATATAATTTTCTCCTTGGAGTAGAAACTTTCACTTCAGCCTTTGAATACCACTGTCAGTTCATCTTATTATAATATACCCCCCTGACATCTCTCGTATTAATTGCACCAGATTGCCTGCAGTGTGTTGTTTGTCTAACTAAAAATGACTTTCAGAAAACTTTACTTCCTTGCACATACAAGTGGGGTCAGAGGGAAACCAAACCTATCTTAAAAGACTTCAAATTCTAGATTAATGATCCAAATAGTGCTCTTTGGGTAGTGCTTATAAATTTCTCAAAGTGGGTCTATATGTTGTGATAGGTAGAATAATTATAAAAGGAAGGCCCCACAAAATCAGTCCTGCTCTATTACATGAATAGCGAGCTTGTCATCTCTCCTAAGGCGTCGGGGTAACGTGTAGACTGAGAGTTTTAAAAAGGGGTAAAATGCAGGAAATCTCAGATCACGAATTTCAGCGGATAATACGTGTGTGGGCACTTCTCATACTGCCCAAACGGGATAAAACGGGATAAAGGGCAATTGCGAACTTTATTGCCACGGCGTAGAAAACAACGTCAGAGTAGATACACAAAATGCCTTTTTTATCGGAAGGTGGGACGAGTTTGGGCAGTTTTTGTGGGCAGCGCCCACAGGGGAAGATATGCTAGGCACAAAATGGTATTTTACATGGTATTTTATTAGAAGTTCGTTAAAGGAATGACAGTCTGCTGAAGGACCGCAGCTGCTGCGGCAACGCGGCCTGCACAGGCCTCTCGGTCAGTGTCTCCTGCGTCTGTAGGTCCGTTTCTGCTCCCTCTACCCACGAACGATGGAAACGTTACCTTTTAATTCCGTTTTTCATGCTGAAAAGCCTATTAAAGCTGTTACAGTCACTTTGAAATCGCTTTCAGCCTCAACCGGGCCCGGAATCGGTGCCTGCGCCTCTGTAAAAGGGCTCCGGCGGGAAACGGTGTCCCCGGGCGGCG
>VWZU01019343.1:1086836-1115538 GCA_013397095.1 Sterrhoptilus dennistouni | reverse complement strand
TTTTTTTAAATTGTTTTTGTTGTTTGTTTGTTTTTTTCCCACAACTATTAGGAAAGCATACAAGCTGACCTTTAAAGTAATTTTTTTTCTGAAACTTCTGAAGTAATTTTAGTTTAAAAAATGAGAAAAAAAGAAAAAAACTAATTTTAAAATCTCAGACTGCTTTGAAAAAGGGACTGTCATCACAGAGCCAGCTCTATTATGTCCAAGATGAAGGCATTTGGCATACCTATATTGATTTACTGTGCTTATTAATTTTGCATCTAGAAAAACATAAAAACATGTTTCAAGCAGATAAACTCTATGCAGAAAAAAGGATTAAATGATAGCACAATATCCAGTATTCTGAGTATAGGTATACTTTGAATTCAAAATCACCAATAAGAATTTACAAGTTAAAAATGCTAAGAAATTAATTCAGAACTTACAAACAATGCAGCCTCTACTGTAGTGGATACTGAGGGACTGCTAGAGAGCCCACTGCTTAGTGATGTTACTTTGCTAGTAGTGCAATATTCGATACACAGGACCCTTAAGCCCCTCATTCTCTTTTCCCTTCCTTACTTTTTTTTCCTCCTTACTGCAAAAACACAATACATAAACAGGCAGTCATCCAAATGGCAGTGGCTCTAAAAAGAAAACACACACATATATATAATTCTTAATTAGTCCCATAACTAGAACCCATCTGTATGCTTGCATAGCTACCCTGGGGCATCATGAGTCCCCTAAAGCTGTTCAGGAGGAAGGAGGTGTTTGAGGTAGATTTCACTACTGGGGAATTCTCCAACTGGTTAATGTTGTCACATATTGTGTAGTTGTGTACAGCCAGGGATCTGCTTCTGAGGAAGCAGAGACATTGCACTGGGGAGGCAGAGGAGCAGATCAAAAGCAGAATCGGGTCATCCAGAGATTCAAAGTTTTGAGGAAACCAGAGTGAAAATGATCCAGCCTGTGATTTAGATGCCTTTTCAAAATGTTTTTTCCTTACAAATCGAGTATTCCATAAAACACTGCCTGCTGTTCATTAAGTCAGATGCTGATGAAGAAAGGAGCAGTCCCTACAGCAGAGCTTTGCTCCTGTTGGCAGTCTCACACAGCCTGAGGATGGGACGTTGACACTCTCCAGGTGCAACAGCACATGTTCAGGGCAGAGTAATCCTAAACCCAGTCCTTACAAAGAGGCAGGAGAAGAACCTTTTCTATATGCTAAATTTTTTATCAGTCAGAAGAAATGATTGTCCAATAGGTAGTTTGTTCTTCGACTTTTTAATTACTGTTTACAAGATCATAAAACTTATGTATTATCAGCAATATGCATTTACATTTTTACATTACATTTTACATAGGCATTGATAAGGTCCCCTCTGAGTCACTTCTTCTTCAGGCTGAACAGTTCCCTCAGCCTGTACTCATAAGAAAAATGCTCCAGCCCCTTCATCATCTTTGTCACCCTCCAGTGGACCTGCTCCAGGGGCTCCATGTCTCTCTTGTCCTGAGGAGTCCAGAGCTGGACACAGCATTCCAGATGTGCCTCACTATGGCTGAGTAGAGGGGAAGGATCACATCTCTACAATAAACATAATAGAAAAGTCTAATATAAACTATAGGACATAAGTCTGGGGTTTGGATCTAAAATTTTTCAGAGAAACGAAACAGAGTCCCTCTGTAGCCATAGTGCCAATGCCAACTGTTGAGTTTTCACAGAATACATAAACCAGGGATCATGCATGGTTCATGTAATGGAACTGCCATTTTTATTAGGCCACAATTTCTTTTTTCTTGCAGATCATTCTATCTTTCTGCAAACAAACAGGGACTGGCCACTGGACTACCTGGTTTTTAATATTTTAACTTCTAAGTCCATGTTGAATAATCAAAAAGTAAGCAGGTGCACTATAAGCTTAGCACAGTTAACCTTGAAAAAATTGTAGTCTACAGCCACCCAAACTTGCTACACTCATCAGTCTCAGATTACAGTTTTGCAAAGTAATTCTACTGTAAATACTTAAATAATGCATGAAAGTGTCATGAGTAAGACTGCTGATGTATTGCAGTAACAGACTGCTTGCTGTCTCTGTCTGCCAGCCAATCTCGATTACTATTAATCAAAAAGTTTCCATGGAAATAAAAGGTAATGGTTCCAGAACTGCATGAGAAATTTTTAATTACTTCCAATACTTAGTAATCATTAGCAGTGCTCAGGTTATGTTTGAATATGTGAATCTATTGCATTTGTGGGAGTCAAGCAAGACTCTTGGGACTCAGTATTGCAGAAAGTCAGGGAGGATGAAGAACTTTTCACTCACTAGTTTTTAAAAATCTTATCTGGAAAAGTAAGACTGTGTGCTGGTGGTGCTTTTGATTTAGGTTTATCAACCTGATATACCCCAGGCACATGGGATCAAAGGTTACAGAAGACTGATGTCAGAATGATCAATAATACTAAGGTGACACTAATGAGAGTATCTTCTGCAAGTATGCAGTTGGTCTTTTATGCCCATGGGTGCCCAAAAATAAAGAGACAGTAATTAATCTCTATATTAACTAGCAATTGTTTACAACACACAGAGAAGCAAAGGGGCATCTTGTCAGCAGGAAATCATTTGCTGAGAATAATGGACTGTGATGCTGGAGATCTGGCCAGGATTGCTTGGCTACTGCGCCCAGACCACACAGGGAGGCCTTTTAAAGTTTTGATCTCATTGGAGCGCTCTTTTTCTCTCCAGTGTTGTGATGTAAAGTCTTTTTGGCTGTACTGCCTGTGAAGCTTGATTTGAAGTCTGACATGGATCTGAAATCACACAAAGGAAGCAGGGCCAACCTTTCAACTCCTAGGGTCACTGGGAGGGAATCAAATACCCTGGTCTTGCACCAAAAGAGAGCTGTTAAGTTGCAGGTTGAAAGCTATAGGTTGAAGGTTTTAAACTCTTGTTCTGACTAAAATGCTCCTGCCTTGCCAGAAGAAACATTGTTGAATTTTTAGTGTCTTTGTATGCTCCTGGAATAAAAAGCACATGAGTTTGTTTTAGAAATGTGAAATTGATTTCAGAAGACTGGGTGGGAAAAGTGCTTCTCTCTTCATGCAAGCAAGACACATTAAAAACTGCCCTCTGAACAGCAACTCTATATTATGCATTAACAACTCTAAATTACTAGCAGAAAATTCTTAACTAATATTCAATTTCTAAGCATATGATCAGATTTTAAAGATATTTAGCAATTTTTATTAATCTATCTTACTTTTAAAAAATGGTGCTAAACTTCCAGGTGGTAGTCACTTGCACATGAAAATAAGTAGCTTTCAAATTTAAATAACGCATGCATAGTTTTCTGATTTTAAATATTTGTTTTTCCAATAATACATTTCATTGCTAAAACTTTACTGAAGTGAATTCACAGCTGACTTCTTGTCAGACAGTAAAAAGTTTGCATTAATTCAATATTTTTTAACAGGGGTCTGTGGACAGAAAAAAGAAAAAAATAGTTTGGTTTTTTTCCCTTCTCCGCACATTTTCTGTTAGGTTGTACATGTTTCTGAGCAGTGATTAAAAAAATTAGTCCACACAGGCTCAGCCAAGCATCCCATCAACGTATATGGAAGAGGTAAGATAGACAGCCTTTTACAAAATAGGCTGTTCACCTCAGTGTTTCATATTTCTGCAAAGAACAGTGGGAAGAAGTATATCACTGTCCCTAAAGGTAGAATACCCTAAAGGTACTATGAAAGGACTTACTGGACTTTCAGGAAACTTTATAAAGACTTTAAATTAACTCCTTCTTTGTAACTCATAAATCCTAAAAAGCTCTCAGGAAGAATGTAAGAACCCAGAACTGGCTTAACTACTCCACCATCTTTCTCTTCCCATTGCATTGTTTTCCCTTTCCATGTATCCTGTCAGTCCTGGCTTTGTGCTAGGCATGAATCAGGTACTCAAGGACAATAAAATTTTATTTATTTAGGCATAAATAAGTGAATGCTATGTACAGAGTGCATGCACCAGGATTGTTTCTTTGAAGGAAGGTGCCCAAATACCCAAGTCCATCACCCAGCCCATGTATTCAGCCTCTGACCTCCCATGATATGCAAAGTATCATTTATAACTAATCTCAATTGCATTTACATATCTGAGTATCACTTCATTTATGTCTCAAGGATCTTCTCAGTGGAACTGCATTAGCAGGTCTCAGATCACAGCCCAGCCTCCTACTAGCAAGCTGGTATTGGGTCTCTTCAACTGCAGCTAAAGGAACTTTCCTTTACTTAAGCTGTGCATTTGACCTGGGCTTTAGAGGCTCCTCAACCTGCAGCAGACCAGCAGCACTGTCCAGATGTGCCTCACTATGGGACAGTTCCTAAAACTGTTCCTAGGAACTGTGACAGTTCCTAAAAAATCTCATCATCTTGAGTGACATTGTACTCTCACAACAGTCAGTGCTAAAACTGTCAAAAATATAAAATCTTTTTGAAAAAATGTTGTGGGCAACCCTTCTTAAGTTCAAACATTCCTTTGAAATGTTTATAAATATTTAGGATACAAATATCACCAACCACACAAAATTTGAACCATATGTATTTCTGTGCTGCTTTTGGCAAGGACCAGTTTAAGATGAAGGTGACATTAAATACATCAAGAGTGTGTGTGTGACCATGACAACACAAAATGAAGTATAAAACTAATATGAAATTCTCAAACTCTTGGACTTATTAGAAACATCTGCCTCATTTCTGCTCAGCATTCCTCCTGACAACTCCTGCATCATACAACAACCACAACGCAGAAGGGCATATGGAGAGGCTGTCATTTGGGTCAGTGAAGTGCTCACAGGACAAAGATAGTGATTTTACCTGCCATTGCCACCCACCAAAAACATTCTTGTTTTATCAGAAATGGCTGGGCACCAAGGAGGACCTCACTGGTTCATGTGGAGATTGCAAGGCAAATGCCAAATACCATGAGGCAAATAGCAGCCACTGAATGGGAGACAAACTCAGCACCTTTTGGGATGAGAATGATGGAGAACAGTGTGTCAGGTCACCTCTACCAGCAGTACCAGCACCATAAGGAATACACAGCTATCTGTAACCACCATGGTCTGATTGATGGCAAGAAATAAAACAGAGGAAAAACCAACTTGATACACCAGTGTAGACAAAATTAAGTATCAGATCCTAAAACATTGTATATTTCAGGTAACAGGAAAATGATGACTTTGACAACAACATGCTGCAGCTTTGTGAAGTAATTGAAAGCAGGTTCTTGGGTAGGATGCAGAACAAACAGGACAGATGGGACAGTGAGGTATTTGGATAACTATCCTTGTCCTTCACACATGAAGTGTCTGAAGCAGTGTATAATAATGAAAGCAGCCTTCATCAACAGAGTCCACTAATTGGTCCTGAAGACCACTCTGAGCAGCACCCCTAACTGAGAAATCCCTTCTGAAAACTTGAGCCCATGCACACATTCTGTGAGTTACATTACCCTTGCATGATGTCTGAGGCACCCTTTAAAACACTAGTTTTGTCCATTTCAAAAAGAAAGAGCTCATATTAGAGATTATTACCTCTGCTACACTCTTCTCCTCAGATTTAGAGTCCGTTGGCAATAATTATTGTTCTTACTCTGCCTTCCTCTTCATCACACTAATACATGCCATCTTATTGTCACAAAGCGTGAACCTAGAAATGCCTAAAGATGCACTAAAATTGCAGCCTTAAAACAATATTATTGATATTAAGACGGCTCCTGGCATACTGAAGAACCATTTATAGACTTTGGGCACTTTAAATCATAAATAAGCAGGAAAGTTACATAAAACCAGTTAATATTAGATTAACTGGTAGTAAGATTGGGAAACTTTATCTAGAATAGCTTTGAAGCTAATTTTAATTAAAATTTTTAATTATAACAAAGGAAAGTTGGGAAATTCTGGTTGTTGCCCAAAAAGGCATAAAGGAAGGACCAAGTGATCAACTAACTACATGTGTTAGTTAAAAGTATTTAAAAGTGGGTCATTATGCATTTTCTAAATTAAAAAATAAAAGTAACATTTTTCACAGACTGTTACATATCTTCTAGCTGAAGCCCTTATACTTTCTTTAAGCTACATATGCAATTTCATACTTCCTATTTTGTAAAAAGAAATAGCGAGTTTCCAAAAATGGCTAAACATATAAAGACTATATTTACAGCTTGTGATGAGGTGAGAAGAAGTGACGAAGGCTTTGACAATTTTGAGAGCAGGTAGTGTGAATAAGAAAAAAAAAAAGGTCCTAAAAATCTTTAGCTTTTCTCTCAGAGAAATGCAAAGAGCCCATAGCTAATATGAGATGGGATATTAAATTAGCATCTCACATGTAAAATAAGAATGGCAGCTCCAGGCTACCTATAAGGTGTGAAGATTAATTAATGGATGTTCGCATTCTTTGTTGAAGATGTAAGACACTGTGTAAGTGCTGAGCATTATTACAAAGAAGAATTTTCAGACCTTGGTAAGTTCAGTTTATATAGTATAAATGACTTCATTTTTCTTCTAAATAATTCTCCAGTACTTTTGCCAGTGTTTGTCACCATCTAACTGCAAAATTTGAAACCTTGTCTATCTTAAAGGCAAGATGGCAAAATTTTGCAAACTATATGTAATATTGTATTGCAAGGCAGAACAGTGCAAGAAAATATTAACCATGAAGTGTGTTACATTATCTTAAAACTGATTTATTCTTGCTTAAGGCTTTATATACATGAGAAAAACAAAATAAAAAAGGAAGAGAAGAACTAAAATCTATTAATACCTGTCTTTTTAAAAATCAAATAAAGGAAAGTGCTGGAAAAACCTAACCCTGATGTGTCCAGCCATAGCTCCATTAAAGTCAACAAGAAAACTCTACTGACAGCAGAGCAAAAGGGTCTCAGCCAATACACTATAATTTTTTAGCCCAATTTTATTGAAGAAAAGTAAGTTATGCTAGGTAAGTACTCATAGATGATTTGAAAAACAGCATAAACACTGAGGTGACAAAGGCAGCTGCTGATACTTGCTTGCCCGAGTTAGTAAAAGGGAAGGCAGACTTATAAAGGTGCAGAAAGACCTCTAGCACTGACTGGAGATGAAAGGACTGGAGACATTAAATTTAGATAAAGGTAGTACTATATATTAAAGAAAACAAATTTAATTCTATCTATACAAAAATAGCCTTGGCCAAGACAATTCACTATCTAGGAAAGAGGTTTTGCCATTACATAGTTCTGGGAAATATCACTTGGGGAAAAGATTCTGGTATGTTTTTACTTAATTCTTTTCAAATAGAAGCTCCAATGTTTCTAGATTGTGAACGATGTGAACAGTAGAAATAATCATTACCTACAAGAAAACCCTTGGTTTAGGAATGAATAGAAGTCCATAAATATCCACATATACCCTGCTGCTTCACATATTGCTTGCTTTTATTTGGACCAGTCATCTAAAAGAATTAATGAAGAATTGGTCTGAATGTGCCTTGTGCTGGAGGATGACTGCATTATTTTCACACAGACCTTTTGTTCAGTTTGCTTTTCCCTGCTGACAGGATGTCCCATTTTCAGGAAGGCAATCTGCTTTTCAGCTGCTGCTCTCCTTGGAGAAGGTATGGCATGGCAGCTAGGAGGTAACATCCTCGTGTGTCTCCAGCTGTCCGCAGGAATTGCCAGCGTATGCCGGGGCACAAAATAGAGAGGGAGGATCACGGCTGAATTTCTGGCTTCCTTCTGTCTAATTGTGTTTTAATGATCTGACTACTGGTTATCTTGCCCATCAACTGCCCTATGCAGCAAAACAGGCCCCATGAATCAGGCATATCATCTCAGCTGGGCAGGGCTATTTATAGACCTGAAATACGTAATTTAATAATACTTCAGGCCAGATTCTCAGCTGATGTGAACATGCACAGTCTCACCGAAGTCACTGGATCTTTTCCGACCAGCTTTAGGCAAGAAGCTGGCTATCTGTTCATAAGGAATGTAGAAAAGAGCCTTTATTTACACACTATGCAAAGGCAGGAAAATCCCATACTCCCACTGGGTTGTCTCACTGCATGCCAGTTTCTCAGAGCTCTGAGCTAAATTGAGGAAACTCAATTACAGAGAGTGTCATAGCTGCTAAAGGGGCTGTAATTCATCACCTGCAAAACAAGGGTAGTCAACACTGAAAAATACATGAGCTCCTCTGAGTTTTTTTGAGCCACTGGAGCAGTAGATCACAGCAGCATATATTCCAGTTCTCTCCCCTTCCTTCCTGGATAGTGAAACCAGGCTGTGAACTCTTGCTCTGCAGAGACTCTGTCTCCTGTCTGCATCCTTTGCACAACAGCATAGTTATTCCAGCAATCTTAGTGATGCCTATTTAGGGCATTTTAACATCAAGGTCAGTACCCTGGAGGGTGACACATGGGTGTTTAAAATCCTTGTGCAGCAGTTACATTGGACTAGGATCTCCATCTCCATGATTTGGCAATCCCTAATTCCAGTTTCAGTTCAGAAGCCCAAGGCAATTAAACCAGCTGGCACACTTGGGCCCCTACTACTAGTATGGGCTCCACAGGCAGCACCTGGTGTCTGAACACCAACTTGTTTGCACGCTTGATGCTGTGAGTCAGAGTCTGATCAGGATTGTTGAGACAATGCTGAGAAGCAAATTCAGATACCTGAGGGACTTCAAAGTGGGAAAACAAGTCTCTCCTCAGATGTCCAAATGTTCCAGATACTGAGTCAAGAGATCTAAGGATAGCCATGAAGACATACGTCTCAAAATCCATTTTTTTTATTTTTTAGCAACAGAAATTTTCAGTAGTTCAGGCCTGAATCATTACATCTGTTTAGATGCCCAGCTCTGGAAATTTTTCTCAACGTAGATTTGATCTAGTAGTATTATGTTCCACTAAAAACTTCCAGGCAGTTTTAACCTGTTTTTTCCTTTTTTTTTCGCTAAGCTATCAGTGTGGCAGAAAGAAAATAATTTCTGAGCAGGTACTCCAAAAGGAGATAATGCCACATCAGCTGCCATTGTTATAAGAGAGAGACTTTGTGGAGAAGTTAGATGAGAAGAAGCACACTTGTGACATAAGAGAGTTTTGTGGGGTTTATTGTTTGTTTGTTTTTAACAATATTGGTCTTTCATACTTGAAAACAAGAATGATGATGCTCTCATCATTTCAGGTGCGTATTTAAAACAGGGATTACATTTTTAAGCACAAGAATGAGTGGAAACCAAGGAGGAAGTGGGTTGCAAGAAATCCTATGTGCTCTAGTGCTAGCTACTTGGACTTACTGAAGTACACAGCAGGCTGTACTGTCAATTAATGGGATCAACAGGATAGTGTGCCCTGGGGCATGCCACATCTGGCAGATGTTCTGAGGACAATCTGATTCTCTCTCAGCATTGTGCATGGCTCCACATATCTGTTTGTGAAAGCTCAAGGCTCAGTTTACACTATCATTAAACCCAAAAATATTTTCTCACACGTGGCATGCACAAAAAACAGTGAGAGAAAGCTTAGGAAATAATCCATGAGAAGAGAGCTGAAAGCAGAAAACCTCACAAATCAGACAGTCTGCCTGCCCCTATCCAAATTCCCCCAAGTCCTGGCGAGGTGGAGGTGAGAATTTGAAGAGAAGATAAAGAGGTCTCATATTCATTGATGACCACAGAAACAATGACTTTCTCAGTTTGGATACACATGACAATTGATGTGTTGATGAGAAAAATTTATCCTGCTTTAAGAAATGTGCTTTGCATAGTTGGTGAACATGAGGTGGCAATTATAAATAATGAGGGATTTTTTACTTCTGGGGAAAGTTTTGAAGAGCTTTTCAGAGAAAGCTCTCACCACTACAATATTTTTCACCTTTAGATTCAATTGACCTGACTCTGCTTGAGGTAATAGATGACAGAGTCACTAGAAACACCAACTGGATCAATGTGGTAGGAAAGTTGAACCTGGTAGCCAACATCAGATGTTAGATGAAACAACTTGTACTCAGAAATATTTTTAGTACCTCTTTCAAACCAGTTTAGCTGATGTTTGAAGTAAAGCTAATGGCACCTTTCTGACATAAGGACATATCTATGTTGATGAAGCTGCATCTATTTTTGCCAACAGTAGGAGCAAAACATGAGAATTTTACAGGTTGTAAAGGTGGTTTTGATTTAACATAGATTTTTCTCTAGTGCTGCGAAAGGTGTTAAAACAGACTTAAGCATTCTCATTTTTAAAGTAGCTATTTTGTGTTAAGCAGTCCTGTTTAAATGAAAGTAATAAATTGTGCATGTGCTTCTGCTGGCTATTAGCTTCTACTTAGTAGATTCTGAATTACCTTCCGAGAGTGAAATGCTTATGTGAGTCACAGTTCATAATATTGCTTATACACCTCTGTAATTTGAGCTAATTGAGTTAAGTAATAGTGTCACAGGACTTTCTTACAGAGTTTCTGCTCTGGCTGTAGTTACTTGTCAATTATCAGCTCACACTAATCACTATTACTGTCAAAACTGACATTAGTGTATGGCAGTATTTATCTTACTCCAAAAGGTTCATTTGCATGTGGTATCTATTCTCTGCATTCATACCTTATTCCCATTATTTGAAGTGTTCCCACCTACCCTCCCCCATTCTATCCTTTCCTCTTTCTGTTATTAGCCATAGCCCTCTTTCATGATTATTTTTTAATTTATAGTATTAACCCCATTATTTTAGCACTGATTAACAAATGTAGGTTCCCTAGCAGTCTGCTTTCCTCTTCTCCTCCTAATCAATCATTGCCATAATAGGCTTCTTGTTAGTCTGAATGTCTGCTCTGCACATTTTTCCAGCGAAGGTGCTGGAGAGTCTAAAAAGCCCCTCAGCAGAGGAGAACTGATCTGCTGAAGTCCAAAGGATCAGCATCATCGCATTGGGAATGAGAATGGCTGGTTGTGGCTTTATCTTGCACTACTCTGCTGAAGCTTTCAAATTCACTTGCAGCAGCTGCTGCTGATACAATATTGGAGAAGATTTTACAGCAGCAGTATATTGATGCTATAAATAAGATCAAACAGTACTCCTGTTAATGATGAGACTTAATAAGGAAGAAGACATAAAAAAAATTTTTTCAAATCCCTATAGTGTTTCTACAGTTTGTTTATTCTCTCGCTTCCTACAGCTCTCTTCAATATTCCATTTCTCTTATGATTCTTTGTTATGACTTTGATACACTTAGATATCTGGCTTTCTTCTAGGCCTTATTTTATATTAGACCTAGATTACTTCTTCTCATGCTATATGGACAATATTTGTTTTCCCATACCCTCCCTATTCTTTATTCTTTCCACATCTCTTTTTTCTGCTTCTGCCTTGCTGCATGTCTCTCCCAAGTTCTATGACATTTGCTGCCTTCTAGTGACTGCTTTATCTGTTTGTCTTCCTTTTAATTTTTATTTGCAATCTTCATTCTACTCCTTTCTCTCTCTGGGTCCTCCATATAAAAGGTCTTTCTGTATTTCATTCAGATTGCTTATTGCAGAGTACAGTCCCTAAACACAAGTATAATAACCATAACTCCCCCATCCACACAATTTCATATTGAACAAGAATTTGTCTGGCTGAATTCAGAGAATACAATTAGTTAGCCCTATTATGCAAAAATACAATCTGAAAAAAATAAAGAATTACATAAAGATGAAGATGGTCAAGTGTGACCCCTGGACCATCATTTATTTCCATCAGAGATGCAATGCATGGTACCACAGCTCTCTCCTGGACATCTCATTCTCATTTTGCTGAAGGCCATGCCCTAAACCACTACAGTTCATGTTTTTAAATCTGGCTTGCAGCCTACACTCCAGCACACCTTTGCAGAAGAGAGCATGTTTCCCTCTGGTCTTCCCAGTGGGCTCGGGAGGCACTACTCAAGCTGAACCATCTGCAGTGCACAGGGAGGGTTTGCTGCTGACAGGATGTATGTGCAGATATTTCGAGGCCTGACCTTTGCACTGGCACCTGGCTGAACTCATCCTCCTCAGAGCTTCTGCCTGCAGGGCAGGGCAGCGCCCAGGAGCTTTTCCTCCTCCCTGCAGCAGCTGGGTAGCAACAGAAGAAGCTATGGCATTTACAAAGCACCGTAATCCTCCTTCCTGCCTGGGACTTTCAGAAACAGGTACAGCTGAAGTACACACAAATATTTCACAGTGTACTGTGAAGTTGGAAAGATAAGCCTGCAGTCAGTCATGTCCTGCCTGTACTGAAAGCAACTACCTGGAACACTCACTGGCTGCCTGGCAGAGTTTCTAATTTATCTCTGTACCTCAATAATTCACCAGCACCCCAAGCCCATGCTGCTCTAACAGAGAACCCCCTTGCCCTTACACAGCTTCTGCCAGACAGCCTGACAGTACAAGTCTGAACTTTTCTCTACAATAAAGAAAATGCTGCCTATTCAAGCATTGCATCAAGGACTTGGCTGTGTGGGTTCCTCCTTAGTGCAACTCCTCCCCAGCTCTTCACAGGGAATTGCTAAAAATAGCATTTTTGTTTCTTGCCTACTGCTTGGTCTTTGGAATTCTATTGTAGTTTTGCAAGCAGTCAGTTTGTAAGAAACACCACTGAGAGACCCTGTGTGAGTTCTCTCTGAGTATTGTGATTTAGAAAGCCTAGACAGAGCTGAAGGACCCAGTGATAAACCATACAGTCCTGGACACCAGACAGGGTCATCTCTGGACTTTTCTACTAATCAGCACTGGAAGGAATATGATATCCTGAAATATACTTTGATATACTGAAATACAAGAGTTTTGTGCCAGTTTTCCCCTAATAAAGCAGTAACATTAAACATACCAATAATTTTGTCTTCCAAAGTGACCCTTATATATCCAGCATAGCTGAGGGAGAAGGAGAGGAAATAACCTACAACACGATTGAACAAAAGCTCTGAGATTTAGTGTGCAGCTTCCAGTGTGAGTTGTCGTTTAGCAACAAACCTGACTTAAAATATCCCCAGTTTTATCACCTTTGTAGCTTGGTCCTGCTTCTATATCTCACCTAGACTGCCTCCTCCACATAGAATTAATGCAGCTTTTAAGGGTGTGGACTGAAATAATCCAGGTTGAAAAACCCCATAGGATGGGGAGAGTGGTAAGTTGCGAAAGGCAACAAAAAAACTGATGCAAAAAATTTAATTGATGACATTGTTCATCTAGTAAAAATTACTTTTGGGGGGTTATGAATTACAATTATTTTAGAAAATGCTTTGTTATTATTCATAGATTCTGTAGATTAAAGATTGTTGTAGAGGCTTGCATGCTGTGACGAGAGGCTTTTGAAAATTACTTGAGAGTAGCAAAATTCCTGTAAACAGGTATTAGTTTCCAAATATGCACAGATTGAAAAAGAAGAAAGGAGTCAAGGCATTGAATGTCACATGAAAATGCTGTTTAAGTTTTGAAATTCAGAATATCAGATTTTTTTTTCACACTGGGGAAATGAGTTTTTTTTTCCCCCAGAAAAAACTGTTCTCATCTACTCACATGGGGGACAGTGGGGTGACGCCTCCTAAATATGCAAACTTTGATGGATTTCTCCCAAACCAAAGATGCCACAAAAAAGGTTTCTGGCTGCACTTGAACACCCAAAGGCCACCTGTGAAATGACCCCAGACACTGGGGGAATGAGTTATTTTTCCCATTGAAAATGGCCACCATTTATGTCCTATCGCACCAGACAACAATGAGGTGCCAAGTTAAAATTTTGCAAACTTTTTAGTATTTCTCCAAAACCAAAGCTGCCATCAACAAGGACCCTGACTGCACTTAGAGGCAAAAACACCACCCATGAGCTGACCCCCAGACCCTGAGGAAATGAGGTTTTTTTCCTATGGAAAATGGCCACCGTTTGTGTCCACTCACACTGGCTGAGAGAGGGTTGCCGCCTTTAAAATTTGAAAACTTTGATGGATTTCTCCTAAACTAAAGCTTCCATCAGCTAGGTCTCTGGCTGGCCTTGGAGCCCCAAATGCCACCTCTGAGCTGACCCTGAGACACTGGGGAAATGAGGGTTTTTTCCATGGAAAAGGGCCTTGGTTCATGCCCAGTTGCACTGAGAGACAGTGGGGTACCATCTCTTAAATGACACAGGAGTTCTCCCAAACCACAACTGTCAGTGACTAGGACTCTGGTTGTACTTGGAGCCCCAAATTCCGTCTCTGACCTGACCCTGAGACACTGAGGGAATGAGGTTTCTTTCCCCTGCAAAATGTCCACCTTCGCATTCACTCACATGGTGTCATGGCACACTGACTGCAATTTTGTGTTTTTGTCTTTTTTTTTTGGAAGTCCTGGAATTTCTTTTAGTCTCTCCTTCACCTTCTCTTTAAGTAGTTTTTGATTTTGCAGTGTTCCTGCCTGTCTGTTTTCCCTGTAAAGAGCTATAGAGACCCTACTGAAACTCACCAGCTCCTTATTGGAAGAAAAACAACTTTCCAAAGTTTGAAACATATGAAATATTTAGCAGGCACCAAATCATTCTTTCTGCAAAAAGAGGTCTAAAGGGTAAGATTTTTTTCAGTATATTGCAGAACAGTTTCATATATATTTAATGGATTCTACTAATTTGACCAAATGTCAGATTAATAGGGCCAGTGATTCAAAAATGTTGCAGCTGTTCAAGAACTTAGATGTTTTTAGCCAATTTGAATGTAGATAATTCAGCTATGTAGGAGCATTTTTTTCCCCTTTCATTTTCCTTTCTTTCATTAACCTTTACCACAACTTCATATGGCATTAGAAGGATGTTTTATTTTTTCATCTGTTTCCTGGCACTTACTGAACCTTGACTTACTCAAAATGTCTTTCTTGTGGAAGTAGGGAGGAGAAAAGGGCCTGCTGCAGGTTTTATAAAGATGCAGGCTCACAGGCTAGACACAGGAAAAATAGTAGCTCACTGCTAAGATTTAGGTTGCAGCAGCCTGAAGGGAAAAAGTGAGAGGAGGCACAAACGTGAATCCTGATCAAGGCAGTGAGTGACAGATGGCAGTGTCAGCCTTGCCCCATGGAACAGGAAAAAATATTGCCATGAGACTTCCCAGGGACATGTGGCAGCCACAGCCATGCCCGTGCCTGATGGAAGGGGAGCCTTTGCTTATTGAGACTGCTACCTCTTTTGTTGTTCCAGGGTGACCTCCACGGCACTGATGGTGCCAGCCTAGGCTTGAAACCAGAGTTTTGATACAAAGACA
The DNA here is from genome assembly GCA_013397095.1 of Sterrhoptilus dennistouni. Classification (NCBI taxonomy): domain Eukaryota; kingdom Metazoa; phylum Chordata; class Aves; order Passeriformes; family Zosteropidae; genus Sterrhoptilus; species Sterrhoptilus dennistouni. Next base: position 1,100,296 of record VWZU01019343.1, on the reverse strand, counting down.
TGTATAATTAAATGACATAGCATGAAAGAAAGTAATTTTTTAAGTCTATAGTACAAAAGAAGATTATGGATCACTGTACTTCAACAGGAAATTCATGGATACACCTCCCTGACATATCAATTTGGAGCTCATGCCTCCGGATGACTTTTCCCTCCCTGTTTTTTCCTCAAAGCATGGATGTCCTTTAGAGGAAGCTGTAATAAAACTAATTTCTGCCATCACTAAGGGCACTGCAGATGAAAAATGAGAATACAAGTTGAAATGAACATAAATATTAGATGCTAAAATATATCACTGTTCAGAATGCAGTAGGGACTGAGCACTGTGCAGTCCTGCATATATTCTGTAGCTTGTGACAAAGTCATTTCTGTTTCTTTCAGGAAGATAAATAGGACATAGAGTTCAACTATGTAATCAGTTAACATGTGTAGGGTGTAGGAGAGAGTAGCATTTTCTCTTCCTGTATCAATCTTTATGGAAACAAATAAAGCGTAAGAACTTCCAAACTATCAAATTCCAAATGAGCTGCATTGAACTCCGGAAACAGCATTTAGACACAAAATTCTGTTACCAAAAAAAGGGAAGGAAAATTAAAGATGAAATTTAAGAGGTTGACTTTCATAATGATTCAATATCTATAGCATGAAGTGGAGCCTTGTCAAGTTGTTGTTTATTACCTGTGAGACTGGAGAGTCTTACAATGGCACTCAAAGTGAAATGATGTCTGATGAGAGGATTTTGTTGGTTTGGCTCTAAAAATAAAGCCTATCCTTTATATTAATTTCAGTTAACAGTTAAGTCTGGCTATGACACATGTATGGGATTGAGTTCCAAAAAGCCAATTAAAAAAAATATTGACCTGTGATATATACTTTTGGCCAAGTAAAATGTATATAAATTATGTGAAAGCTTTTAGTCTATCTTACTGTACTACCTGCTACAAATATTCTTCATTGTCTTTGATTTGGAAAAAAACAAAAGCTTAAAAAGAACACCTAAACTTACTATTTAACCCATAAATGGATCATATTAATTTCTTATTATCTAAATTTACTTTAATGTTTCTATAGTATAGCAGCATATACAAGAGGTTATAAGAAAGTAAGTTAGGAAAAAACTTACTTTATAGTTTTATAGCAGCATATACAAGAGGTTATAAGAAAGTAAGTTAGGAAAAAGGATACTTATAACAAAAATTTCCCCTTTCCGAACTCATTATAGTATGAAGAATATTAATATACTTTTGTTTTCATTTGTTTAGGTATAATTACTCTGAGAGATATTGTAATGTAGGAGAAAATGCAATGATAAACATGTTTAGGATGAAGAAGAGAGAATTTGGAGATCATTTTCTTTGTGATTTATTTCACTATCAATGGGAACTTTTCTAGAAAAGGAAAGGGAGCTGAAGATCTGTGCCAGCATCCTCAGATCCTAAGCAAAAAATGTAGCGCACAGATGGGTGGTCATGAAGTTCAACAAGGCTAGTAATGGGTCTGCCTTAGGGCAGGCTTTTTGGATATATCTGGGCTCAGAAGCAGGATGAATACCAGGGTCCTTGGGTCTCCGTGGTTTCTGTACAAATTCTTTGGTAACAAATACATTTAAGGAATCTAGTTGTTTGCATGAGGCAATTAAGCTCTGCCACTCTTTCCTGGGCCGGATAGCATTTTCTATATTTTGGAAGTAGAGATTATCAGAGTAAAGAGGGTAACTTAGGAACAAGACTCATAGTAATGTAAAAAAAAAGTCCAGATTCTGGCCCATAATTACAGTTTTTAATGGGATTGCAGGACACATTCATGTGAAATAGGAGTTCACAAACCTTCAGCCAAACTTTGTTGTGCTGCCTTGTGCACCTTTGCTTGTGTAGATGAGAGCAGCCTCAGACACTGTCAGTATAGCAGGTTCTGTCAGCTCCAAAATTGTTTAAAAATTAAAAGCCTATTCAACCAGGAATTGAGAAATTTTTTTTAACCTCTTTAGTCTGTGAAAGCTTTCCTGAACCAAATCAGCTAACCCTATTCTCTAGGCAGAAGTAGACCCAGAAGGAAAAAGGTGTTTGGGAAGGTCTGGATGAGACCACTCAGAGTAACACTCTGTTAAAAGTAGGGGTAGTAAATGAGGCTAAAAGCAAAATATGGTAATGTACAATGATAAATTATGTGACAAAATAGAACTACAAATGTGCATAGATTTAGGCATATAGAATAAACCAACCTTAAACCCCTGACATCTAGCTTGAAACTCCATTGAACCAATTAATGGATATTAACCTGATCTATAAACCTGATAAACCTATAAACCTGATCTTTCAGTTTTTAAACCTATTCCCAGCTGTAACAAGAATGTAAGAGTTTTTTTGTGGGTTTTTTTAGATTATTACATCACAAGAGTTAAATGGAAAAATGACTTGAGAAGAATTCAATGAAATTTAAGAGTACCTTTAAATTGTATTTGCATGGAGGAAATACATTTTACCATAACAAGTTTTTTTCACAACAAGTTTAGCAAGAAGTTCTTGGAAACATATGCTGTAGCAATGGCAGATATCAAAAACCTTTCACTACTGCAGTTGGTTTATGAGCAAAAACCAGCCAGCCCACTTGAAATAAAGGAGTATTTAGAATTCATCATTCCTTCCAGACCTTTATCAACCCAGGTGACTGATAACTGAGGTTATCTCTAACCATATCCAAGGTGTAATTACTTGTAAGGTGATGGTGACAGTGTCTTGCTCCTCAAATGATCTAATAAATGGCAATTTAAATGGAGCTTGGGTGTGGAAAGAGCTCCAGGCACAGCAATGGTGGTCCCTTTGTGGTTACAGGTAAGGAACAAATGAGTGTGTTCACACCTCTGAATCCCAAGTCTAAGCAGCAGTTTCTGAGCTGCAAACCAGATGGGGTTGCAGGACTATGTAGGGAAGCTTTTGAGGAGTTCTGCCCCCCCCTTTCCTCAATGCCCCCACTGAGCCACACTGGCCCCACCTGGTCACAGCATCTCTTAGGAAACTGCAGTTTCAAATTCAGGCTGTCACTGGGACACCCCAGCAGCTGGCTCCTGACAGGAACACAGCAGCACAGAACATCACAACTGCTTCACCTTGGGCCAATAATGAATGTGCTATCTATGCTTGCTTCACCCTTCTCCATTATTGCAATAACATGAGGAATTTAAGATTCCTGCTTTACATCCATGAGTGTTTTTCAGCTCACATTGTCAAAGCAGGAACTCAGCAGTGAGGAAGGCTGTTTGCATCAATGATAATAACAACTGCAGATTTTTTATAGATATTGCAGATCCCTCTCACTCAAAAACTGCCAGGGGTCTGGAGTTGTGCCTAAGATGACAAAGTGAGTGCAAAGAAAGGCCACTAGCAACCACCATATCTCTGTAAAAACCAAACAACCAAGAACCCAAAACTGATATGGGTGAGAGTAGATATCATGAGAGTTATAACTGAATTATAATTGCAGGGAAGAGAAAGGAGAGAGGTCCTTAGGACAGGGGCAACATGCATCCAGCATGAATAATGGAACACAAGTTTTCCCATTTCTTCTACTCACATAATATTCACAGAGTTTTCCCTCCAAGCACCCGAACCTTATCAATCAAACATTTCTCAGTATTGAGTGATAAGTGGCTCTAGATAAGAAGCACCTGAATTTTTGAAGACTAGCCCTTGGACTACATTTTCAGATCATTCCATATCCTTGTTGGAGCAATGGAATGCTGAGATTACACAGCATACTTTTGAGGTCTAAGCTATGAAAAAGCCCACAGTGAGCTGGCATCTGGGAAAAATCATCTTCTGGTAACCCAAGCAGGAGGACACACAGGGAATATGTATATTTTTATAGTTCTCATTCATTCTATTGGCCATCAAGACCTCTCAGTTTTGAATAGCTAAGATTTTTACCAAAACTTTTACAAAGACTGAAAAATAACTATTCATATTCTGCTGCGTGTATAAACATATACATTTTACTGAAACAGATGCCTGCAGCATATTATCTTCTTAAGCAGATAATATGCATTAATTTACAATTGTTGAGATTTAAAATAATTTGCGTGCACTCCTAAATGGTGTGAGGAACAGAAGAATAGAGCATAGCACATTCCTCATGCCTGCTATGTGTCAATGTGACAGTGTCACTCATTCACATACTCACTAATTGGTTCTTGTGTTCCTAAGTAAATCACTGACTTTAGAGATAAAATGCATATATAATAAAAATTTTAATTTTTGTATTTGTTCCTTATTTTTTACTATCTATATATTTAGAATATTCACCTACTACATGTTACCACATGTTATATCATTAGTAAAAAAAAAAAAAGATTTTGCATTTATGATCTGACCCTAAAATAATCATCTTTGTTCTACTTATGAGACTCCCAGGGTTGCAAAGGATAATACAATAGAAGGGAAATAAATTGATTATTATATTCAGGACCACACACACACACAAAAAAAAAAATTCTTCAGAAGAAAGTAATTTGGCTGTCTTTTTAAAGCACCACTCAAATTTTCTTCACAGGAGGATCCCAAAAAACATACAGGTTCACTGCATTTCAGAAACCAACTAGGTTTCTAACCAAACACATCAGACAAGGCAAACACACACACACACATTGTTATTTACAATCCAGTTTCCTAAAAGCATCAATGTTGACAAGTCATTCACTCTGCTCTTTGTATCTTGGTAGTAATAGTTCATCAATAGAAGGGTGACCAATATAAATAAATCAAGACAGAAAACAAATGACCCTAAAAAGAGATTCTGCCCTCTTCATCTTGACTCTGTGAGAACTGAGTGATGGAGAGCTGGACACAATAAAAGATTTAGCATTGCAAAGAGAGGCTGCAAAGAGCACTTGCCTCTCAGTCTGAACCTACAATTCAAAAGCAGACACCAGCTACTACTTCAGCCTGAAGGGACCTGTTCTCCCCTTAACTGAGAATCCCCTAAGCACTGAGGCTCACACAGGTACATCTGCTGCTGCTCTCCCCAAGCACAGCAGGGAACCCTGCTCAGTCCTTCATTACCAACGCATGGGAAAAAAATATTTTGGTGATATGTTTTAGGCTCTAGACCCAAGCCAGACAAAGAGGCCTTTTTACAACCCTGGGTAAAGCTTCAAACCAATAGAGTACTTACCCATCACTGACGAGGTCTTCCCTCATCCCCTCCATAGCAGATCTCCCTGCTGGCACTTCAGCTGCTTTTGATTAAACTCTAAATTGCCCTGCCCTTCCCACACCTTCTTCAGAAAGTCGAGGCACTAAGCATATGATTCCTTCCTCAGAGGCCAGAACCTGAAAAGTTAAATATTGAAGTTGAAGAGCTTTTTTTTTAGTCCTTAAAACAAAACCCCACAATGGAAGCAATTTCCACACTCCTAATAGAATTTTTTATTAATATATATTTTTTTAATATGACCTTTTATCTCAGGTAATTTCAAGCCTACTTTTCTGCTGAAAACTTTGGAGTGATTAGTTTTTAGGGAGAAAGATGCTTAAAATACTTTTTTAATAACAACATTATTTTTCAAGTATTTTCTCCTCACCTACGTCCGGTTCTAAGTCTTATTCTGAGCAAAAAAAATGGAAAGACAAAGATGGGATCCATTCTTAATTTAATTTAGGCAATAAATCATTTTATCACAGTTAAACAGTAAAAATGTGCAGAGGGATAAAAGCACCACAGAAAATAGGTGCACATCAGAATCTTATTCCCAGTCCTTCCATGTCTCATAGTTTGGAATTTGTGCATGGTTGCAGCACACTGAGAAATCATTTGCATTGGTAGCACCTTCTCTGAGCACAGCAGTCACAGAAGTAGCAGTGTCATTGGCAGGACAGGAGAGACACTTGGCCAAGGACTGGACTGAAGTTGAAGAGTGAACTTGTGCTCTTGGCAGAGCAAGGTGTGATTTCCCAGAGGACAAGTACTGCAGCATCATAAAAATAACAGTTTTATGAGGGATTCTCAAACTCAGGAAAAAAATTATTGGCAGGATGAAAAAAGATTGAAAAAATATTGAAATTACACCTGTGGTAAGAGGACTAATTTTGAATTCATTACATGACAATGGATGGAGCCCTGTTACCTGGCCTGTTTTGAGGGAAATACAGCACAGTTTTACCTGCTGCTCTAAGCTCTACCCTCTTGCAGGAGTCACATGGCTTTGCTTGTCCTTCAGGCAGAAAACAGTCTGCATACTGTTCAAAGATCAGACACTGCTGAAATCTGACGAATTAATGGTTTAATTCTGCCAAACTACCCTTGAAGAGACTTTCATTTAATGGAAGAATTTAAAAGGGGTTTGCTCCTTTTGAAATATTTTGTTTGGTTAAGAAAAAAAGCACTTTCACACATCCTTTGCAGTACTGGGGCACTTAGCAACTCCTCCAGTGGGTCTTTACCCTCTGTCTAGAAATAATACAGCTATCAAACTTTAATGCTTTTATTTTGTGTTGAATTTTTGGCTTTCCCTGAGCACTGCTGTATGCTATAATAACACTCATTTTGAACAAAGTATTGCTGAAGTTCATTACCAATATACACACAGTGTTGTCTCCTGTATCTCAAACTGAAGTATTTAAAATTAATTCCAGTTGAAATATTTATTTGCTTTTCACTCTTCAAGGTAAAATAAAACAAATTGGTTTGTTTTGGGTTGTAATGTGGGTCTGAACCATGGTGTCATGCTTTAATTTGAGGAAATGGCATGAATCTGGGGTAGGTTTAGGGTGGATATTAGGAAAAAGTTTTTCACCCAGAGGGTGTTTGGGCAGTAGAACAGGCTCCCAGGGAAGTGTCAGCCTGACAGAGTTCAAGAAGGATTTGGACAGTGCTCTCAGGCACATGAGGTGATTCTTGGGATGTCCTGTGCAGGGCCAGGAGTTGGACTCGATGATCCTCATGGGTCCCTTCCAACTCAGGATATTCTGTGATCCTGTGAAAACCCCAGCTGGCAACTAAGTTCAGTCCCTCCTTCCACAGTGGGACTGGGGAGAGAATCAGAAAAGTAACCCTGAAAAGACTCGGAGGTTGAGACAAAGACAGCTTAGCAGGTAAAGCAAAGGCCATGTACACAAGCAAAGCAGAACAAAGAATTCACTCAGCACATCTCACAGGCAGGCAGGTGCTCAGCCATCCCGGGAAAGCAGGGCTTCATCACATGGAAAGGTTACTTGGGAAGACAAACATCACCACTCCAGTAAGCTTTCATGTAAAGACGACTCATTAAATTGTCCAGGCACATTTAACTTGAAAAGTAGCACTCCAAAGCTTTCTAAAAATGCACTTAATTTATGTCATTGCTCTCCTGCTTCACTGAGAGGTAAATGAACATATAAATAGTGAAATTCTTAGAAAAACCTAAACCAAAATACAGTCTAGATCATGGCTATTTAGAATACAGGTAATCTTCAGCCTGCAAAGCCATACAGGCAGCCTGCAAAACTAGTTTTCAAAGGTGCTGGTGCTCCTGGACATCAGTGTTGCAATAGCTATGAACCACAGCACAGTGTCCACCTTGAAACCAGCTCTTATTCAAGCAACTTTTAGCAGCTAAGTAAGAACTGAGAGGAATCTGAGAAACCACAGTTTACTTTAATGAAATTCTATTTGCCATGGGAAGAGAGTAGGAGGCGAATTGCCAGGCCAAAACACCAGTTCAATTCTGAGCAAACAGTTCTACCTTAGACAAATACAAGGCATTTATGCTATTTGCATATGCATGCAGCCATCTTACTTGCCAAGATGAATTCAAACTAAACAAGTCCTAACAAACTCAGAGACATGACAGAAACAGCTCATACCACTACATCAAAATAGAAAATAGGGACCTGATTTTCCTACGTTTTGGACAGTTATTGATGCTCTTATATATTTATAGAGTATTTAATACAGCCCCACTATGATCCTAGAGTCAAGCATGATTGATCATTATGAATTATGTGTTAATAATGATTAACTGCAATGATCAACTGCTTCTGTTCAAGTCAGTGACAACTATAGTTGTCATTGTTATGTTAATTTGGAGCACTGTAAAAATTATGATGGACTAAATTGACTTAATTTACTTAACATAACCTATACCCTATTTTAATTATGGCAAAATCTGTTCTTACAGTTCTATAAATAACTTGCTGGAGTTCATGTCAAACCCCATTCTCCCCATTCCTATATTATTAGTAGAGCTCATTTAAGTCAAAGTCGAAATACATGTCTTTCTAAGATAATTTATCCATAACAATATATTAATTTTCTTTTCTATTATTTAGAAGACTGAAAGGAAACAGAGTTTAATTCAAAATCCTTGAATAGACCCAGCACCAGGAATTACTCACATTACCTGCCTGGATGAGAACCACCCATGATTGCAACCCAGAAGGAATGTGATAAGTCCTGTAAAAGGCAGGTGCTGCAGTAATTGAAACAGTTACCGAAATCTTGAAGTTCCCACTCTGGTAGGTGATTGCCATTTAGACAAAGAACTCTATGTATCTATCCTGTGTCTGCTGAAGGAATCAGAAGGTTGTAGGGCATTAAGGAGACATGCATTAAGAAGTAGAGTAGACAAGGAAGACTGATGGTGGGAGTTTAAAGAGTGCTGATCCTCAGCAATGGGACAAATGACATAGAATGATGACTTCAGGGATCAGACCACTGTTGTCACTGAAAAGCAGTTCATGCACCATAGAGTGAATCCAGTGTCAGTCAGTAACATCTGAGTAGTGACTATCACATCAAACATTCACTGTCTTCTGTGGGGCTGAGCAACTGTCCTCAAACTACTTCGAGATACACTGAGCAATTCCAATGACAAGGATAGCAGATGAGATCCTGAAGTGCTCATTAGGACTGCTGTGCACAACAGAAAACATGAAATTTTGCTGGTCCATCTTGCATAAGTGGTCTATGTAAATAAGGACTTGTATGGCTTGTACTGCACAGAATAAAACTGGGATACTTGAACTGGACAAAAGGTTTAGTGTTCAATCCCTGAAGCAGTCCTGTGTTACCTTCATCCCTTTCTTGCCAGTTTTTCTTTGGAGAGTATCAACAATGAATGAAAGGAAACAAAAAAAACCCACCCTTTTTCCTCTATTGCATCCCTCAATCCCCACAGAATCCCCAGGAATAGCACAAATGACACATAAAAAAAGCCAAGAACCCTTCAGAGCTGTGGTACAGTGTCAGGAGAAGCCCAGCCAATGACCAAACCTCTAGCAAACCTGCCATGGTGAAGTGGAATTAGCTGCAAAGTTGCCAAGGTTTCATGTTTTCCTTATACAATTTAAAGCATATATTGAATAAAAAAAAGACATCACAATATACAGTACATATACAGTATCTGTATAAATAGATATCTATTTTAAATTCTGAGTGACAGCTTTTTGCTAGCAGCATGCTCAGCTAGCTGGTCACAAATGCCTTGGGTCCATGAGAGATGCAGCATTTCTGAAGTATAAAGAATGGTCCACAAGATCCCATTTTCATTAAATTAATTGGAAAAGGAAAGCTATTCCAATTACAGAGCTGTGAGTACAGAAGGTCTGTGGTTCAGCAGACAGGATACCAGCCATAAGCATGTGTCACCTTATGTTTCTGTCAGACTTTCCCTGGGATACTCAGTTTATCTGCTGAGTGGGCATTTCCTGGGAGCAGGGGTAGAACACTGATTAAGGCATCATCCCTACTCTCCTCCAAACCATCTGTCTCCCATGGTCCAACACTTTATTCTCCAGTCACAGCGGTGGCACTAGAGATGACATTGGCTACATTGAGGTGGCGCAGCCTTCTCTTAGGACCTGTCACACCAGCACTCCATCCCACCTTGTCCTGGGGCCACTGTAGATCCAGCACGTGGCTCATCTAATGGGAACAGGGGCTGCTCCCACTGTGTAATCCAGGATGGCTGCTCAGCCTGAAGCACAGCCCCACCCTTATCTGTTCCCCTCCTCAGGTCCTAAGCTGAAATATGAGATGGACCTGTTTCCCTGCCTTGCAGGATGATGAGGGCAAACACGACACCGATGCTGCCTGGCCAGTCAGAGGGGCTGCCCAAGGAATTGGCTCCCATTGGCTTTGACAGCTGATCACTTCTGGTCAGCCTTTTCTTTCTACACTGAGCTATTTCACCTTTTCTTGTCCCCAGTTCATACCAATTCCTACGGTGGAAATGAGAGCTGCGGTCTCTCAAAAACCCAGCACAGAGAGCAGCAATGAAATTTGGAGAAGAAGAACAATCATTAAAAAAACCCCCAAAAAACCCCACAACCCTTCCAGTGGTTGGAAAACTAGGGAAAAAAAATTCTAAATAACATGTAGTAATAAACCAAGAATGGGTGTATTTCCTTCTTTTAGCTTTTGTTTATTATGAGCCTAGAGTTTGGACTGCGGCAACATATCTCATTAGCTAAATTCAAAATAATTAAGGACCATCTGAAGATTCCTTTCCCAATATCTACAAACTGAAAAATAAAACATAATCATGGAGTTATAAATAAAATATATAGGCCTATTAACCATATGTTTCAAAACTATTAAGTGTCTGTCCTTCTGATTTGTACTTAGAGGAGAGATCTATGTTCTGATTTAAATACCCCTAGCTATACTGACTGTAAAAAGCCAGCTTTAATATTCCATGTACAATTAATCAGAGGTAAAATAAAATAAAAATATTAAGCTATTCACATGCTGTGGAAATTATAACCCACATTCAAGGTTTGGCTGGTTGCAAAGTGTAGCCTTTATAGATTTCACAGTATTTCCAAATTACAGTCAGTTCAGTGAAGGTCACCAACAAAATCTGAGCATACCACGATTTCAGTTACTAATGACATTACTGAAATTTTGATAGCGTATGTTACAAACATTGGTCGATACATTTTGGTGGAGGTCTTATTACATGCATGTAACAAAACTGATTATTACTTTTTAGTAGTAATTGGGAGATTCATAGTCCTCTCCACATTAAGGAAGGTCATGTGGGGTCGTATGAAAAAGTGTCAGATGATTTGTGTAGCCAGAGCTTTTGGAGCACACAGTGACCCTTTTGGAATTGGACTACAGAAAATGCAGAAAGTTCTGTTTGCTCTCTAACAGCCCACAGCAATGAGGTCAGGTGCCTGGCCCCAGTGTCAAGCCTACAGCTTACTTCTCAAATTTCTTGATGCCCCAGATTTGGATCTTGCCTTTTAAAGGAACCAATTATTTGCTATTGTGCCTTCAGGAAGAAAATACTTAGTTCTTGGCTGTAATATCTATCATTTTTGTTTTCTTTAGTCTCCTGCTTTTACAGTGCCTTTTTTGCAGGTTGATTTTTTTTTTCTCTTTTCGTTCCTATCAAAGTGATGGTACTATTTTTATACAATTACCTGAGCCAAGATAGCTTAGCTCGACAGATCATTAATGTTCAGAACATCTTTTCTAAAGTGCACTAAGAGCTATTGGCATGCCAAAGCGCTGACTACACAAACACACACACACACACACACAGAGAAACGTAATTTGAAATCATTGCAGATCCCAGGACTCTCATTTACAAAGGACTCTCACTTGCTCTCATTTTCTGCCGTTATAACTTTTCCTCTCAGGCTTTATTAATCAACACTCCCATGGGGATCAAATATCAAAGCCTGACTGCCCTGTCTAAGGCAAACTGCCATGTAAATCAGTGCTGTTTGACGAGTAAAACAGAAGAGGGTTAAGCCAGTCAGATGCCTCAAGATTAGGCTTACCAAATTCAGCAGTGCCAGAAGGACAAATGTCAACAAGGGGTTTTATGTCTCCTTAAGTTTTACAAACACTATGTTTTCTTGTGCTTGAAATGTGACAAATTGCTTTTATTGTGGTTTTCAAAATCAGCCAGCATCAATAGTTTGGGAGCTGTGAGTACTGCTATATTTATTATTTATTTCTACTTCTGTCACTGTAGCTTATGAGAGCTCAAGTGCTGAACCATCATTGTGCTGTGATAAGAGTTTTTTAGACACAAGGAAAAACCAGAGCTCCTGGACACAAGAAAGCCCAATGGTTAATGAACCAAAGTGCTGTTCTGATTTGCCATAATTAGGAGGAAATTTTTGTAGGTAAAATGTTTCCTATCTTCCACAGACCTTGTCATGTGTAACATTGTTTTTCAATCATCTCCAATGATAAAAACTTCTTCCTGAACCCAGCAAGGCCTTGGTGCAGCTTCAGGATGTGACACTGTATGAACAAACAGGGCACAAGGGGACACACAAAGGCAGCACCCCCACTGCACAGGCTGTGGGATATGGCAGGAGCCAGGTCCCAAACTGCTCCTTCTGCTACCCAGAGAATTCTTCCTGAGATGAGTTTGTACTAATGATACCACTGAGGATCCTGAGGATACAAAACATCATTAGCATTACCTTGGTTTCTAAAGTGCATATGGCAGGAAGCATTTCTAGCAGTTCAGAGACTATTAACAGCTGAAGAACATTATTGTTTTTCCACCCTGATATTTTTTTTGACCTCGTAAAGATCCCTCTTTTCTAAGAGTTCCTTGAATTTATATTTTCAAAACAGAAGATAGCTGAGAAGTTATACAATACATTGCCCAGGGCATTTTTAATGTCCAGAAACTCTATTATCCTGATTTCCTAAAGCATCTTCAGATATGTACAATAAATTGCAGTGAATTCTATATATTAAAACAATTAATAATGGGCATTAGAGAGTCAAACTATTTCAGAAAGTAGGCACCTTATCCAGTAAGCTTGTTATTGCTTGGATTAGGTTGAAATTAATAACAGATTGCCTAAGGTCTCCTGTGAGCTCTGAAATACAATACTCTCTTTCCTTGAAAAGTATTTAAAACACCATATGATTCTTCAGGAGCCAGTTTGCAATACTTCATTAAAAAACTTTCTAAATGACTGAAAAATAAAGGACAGGCAGTAATGCTTTTACAGTTCTTTGCCATGTTAAACAGTCACCTGCTCCCTGTCTTTAACTTTTACAAATGTGTACTGTGACTGAAGGAGAACAGATTCTTCTCTCTGTGTGTGCATACACCTACATAGGAAATGCTACACAGGTAATCTTCCTTCTGTGCTGCACTGTAAATTACATATTTATCCCTAAGATTCAGGCTTTATTTAGTTATTATCCTCTTCTTCCAAGTATTTGCCAAGGTGAAAGTGGTTCTTAACATTTGATGACCATTAACATCGTGGTGGTGGTGCTGACTGGCAGAAAACTACAGGCCTGATGTTTGCAGTGGTCTTGGCAAGCAAAAAGGACTAAAAAGGCAGATTTACCATATGATTCTCAGTGGCCAAACACTGTTCAGCCTGTAGTTTGTATTTTGTCCATATGTGTTTTAAAGAGTAGGTGGTTTACTCTTTGACTCAAATGTACCTCCAATAGCAGAAGACCAAAATAAAAGATTGTCAAAAAAAACAAAAAAAA